>CACRXK020000808.1:0-67102 GCA_902702795.2 Paramuricea clavata
AATACGTTAATTTGGAATAAATTTTTAATTACGCTATTTTGTCCACAACGGAACGCCATAATTAAATGACGAAATACCTCGTTTTTTTCTTGAAATACTATCCAAACTATGTTAGTATTCTATATAAAAAGTGCTGTGGAGTAGTTTTACTAAGCAAGAGAACATTTTTTACAATTGTTCTTTTTTGCAAATGTTTCGGACTTTGTACTTTGCCCTCGCGTGACCTTTTTCCATTTTTTACAAACGTACAATGCCATATAAAAAAAAACTTACTGACCTCAATATATATATATATATATATATATATATATATGTAGCTTAAGATTTTGGTTTACGAAACACAAACAGTGCTCAATACCATATAGATAGAGCGTAATATAGTTTTTCGTTTTATATATATATATATATATATATATATATATATATATATATATATATATATATATATATATATATATATATATAACAGACAGAACGGCTACGTTTGAAGAAGTTTATCAAAAAAATATGTTAAATACAAAAACTAAATTTTCGGCTGCATGCCACAGCCTTCATCAGAATGGCTGTTGGCATGCAGCCGAAAATTTAGTGTTTGTATCTAACATATTTTTTTAATAAACTTCTTCAAACGTAGCCGTTCTGTTTGTTACATATGAAGTCTTGTCGGCTGAGCAGAGTACTTGGCTTTTGTCATATATATACCGGGTGGGGCAAAATAAAGTACGACTGTTTGAATTGCTGCAAAATCAAAACTAAAATTGCAATGACACTAAAACAAGTTTATTGACATTCAGCGATATCCAACTTAAACTTTGATATATGCCATGCACATGCATTTCCATGCCATATTGTCAAAGATACATGCATTTAAACAGGAGTAAACATTTTTGGAACTGACGAATTTAGCTAAAAATGGCTTATTAAATATTAATACATAAAACATGCAATGAATTGTGTTAAGATGCATTATACTTTATTGTCAGTACGTTCACTCTTGTGGTTCAAAAACAATCGTCTACATTCATCAGTAACTGCATGTCTCCCAGCACGAATGCAACGTCTTGCCGGTGAAATCATACAATCGAAAGCATTTTGGATCATTTGGTGTTTCAAGTTGCGGCATTCTGTAAAAATCGCTCCACGAAGCTCTCTCAAATTGTGCTTCAGAACCGGAGTTATTTGAATCGCACATAAACTTGTCCCAATCCGAATTGGAGGTACTCTCTCGTGTCGAGATTTCATTCAACAAAGTGTGGATCCAGAACAACTGACCTCGTCCAGCCAACCCACTAATTAAAACAATAATCGCGAGAAAATGGTAACGGTTATTCAATTGGTTTTAATAGGGCCTTTTCAGCTAATTCTCGGCGGTTCCAAAAATGTTTTCTTAAGTTTAAACACAGTTATCTTTGTCAATATTGCATGAAAAGATACAAGACATATATCAAAATTTAAGTTAAACATCGTGGAATATACGGTGACTTATTTAAGTGTAATAGCTCTTTTACTTTTTAAGTCATAGTAAATCAAACAGTCGTACTTTTTTTTGCCCCACCCGGTATATATATATATATATATATATATATATATATATATATATATATATATATATATATATATATATATATATATATATATATATATATATATATATATATATATACAAGTTGGGTTTGTCCACTTTGCTAGAGTGCTCAACACAGAGATTGTGGAGCGAATTATATTTCGGAATGTCAAATTCAACTAATTTAAAAACATTAAAATATATATATATATATATATATATATATATATATATATATATATATATATATATATATATATATATATACATATATACAATAATAAATCGTTGTCCGTTGTACAAAAAGAGTGCTCAATAACAAATTTAATTGATAGAGCAAAATATACTAATTATAATCTTAAAATTTTATTAATCGCTACAGAGTGTTTCACGCTTTCAAAGCGATCTTCAGGCGATACTACCACAGATGCCGTACAGATGTGAATCTCCTGTGAAATTGCTGATTGTTTTGTGTCACACGGAATTCTCACTTCCGGCGAGCGCTGGCAAGTGTCGTTCTGAAATTTAATAAGGAAAGAGATAGGAAAACGCCGTTCGAAAAACGAAAAATTGTTTTTTAAAAAAGTCTACGCTACCGACGGCTATTCAGTTTGGAATTAATTCTTCAAGAGTAACGGTAAGCGATCACTTTTATTGATTTCTTTTTATTAAAAGTGTTAATATAACATTTTATTTAGCAAAAGTTTGTTTTTTCCCCTATCTACTTCTTATTAAAATCGTGAAATACACTTGCTGGGAATTTCAGATGCTCGTGTATAAATAACAAAACAGCGAATGATATAAATGCCTCAAAACATAACTCTCGCATAAAAAAACATGAATACTTCTATAATATGTATAGTTTTATTCCTCTGCATTATCAAAATTTAATAAAATAGTGAATTAATACAATTTTAAAGTTTATTTAATCGGTGTGACATAATTTGCCGTGAGATTCACATCTGTACTTACCTCATCTGTGATACTACCACAGAGTATACAGAGGCGGAACTCGCGGCAATTCCTTTGTTCTTTGTGTCCCCGTGCAACGTCATTTCCACGCGCCACGCAAATTGCTCTGGCAAGTGTCATTCGTCGTGTTTTCAGTCAAAAGCATAGGAAAAACACCGTTCGAAAGTAGAAAAATAAATATTTTTGCGAAGTTGCTCCACCGATCTTCATTTTGGGACTCAAATTTGAAAGATAAATGGTAAGTAGTTATTTTTATGTAAAAAGATATACGTTTATAGGCTAAATACAAAAAAAAAAAACAGTATAATCTTTGTACCGCATGGCCATATTTTACAATGCTTGTGATGTTCTGCCAAGAAGCAGATTCCCATCTCGCTAAATTAATGGCCAAACGTATTGCTTTCCTGTCTTTTACATTAATAAGAAAGCATGGTTGCTGATTTGAAACACTTCCATTGCACACTTCCATCAGGTTCCATGTAGCTTTGGGATTTGTGAGCAAAAATTAAAAGTTAAACTACCTATGTTTTTAATACTTTCTGTGCAACTGTTTTAATAAGCACATTCACAAATGTATTCTCCAGCAAAGAAACGTTTCTTTACGGATTGTTAATCCGCCTGCACTGCTTATGCCTTCAAAGGTCAGAGGTCTTGAACATGCAGAATAGCAGGGACTACTGTCATTGACATCCTTTGTCACAAAATTATGATGGCATATTGGACAGCTATGTTGGATAAGGCACTTGCTAAATAGTCTGACACATAAGTTAATGCAGACTAAGTTTTGTTCAATTTCATTTGTTTTGTAGTCGGTATCTTCAACTGCTTGGATTAGTGGTGGGCTTGTCTAATCATTTCCTGCAGATAAATCAGATTGGCTAGAGTGAAATGCAATCAAATAGGCATCAGAATCATCAGCACAGTTGGCAGATGAAAGCGGTGTCAAAATATTATCTACAAATAATTTGCAAAATGCTCTGGTGAACTGGATGGGACTAATGGGTTGTCACAATTCCCCCCCCCCCTGCTGCCTAATGAGGCCAAAGAAGTTCTCCAGAGGATCTTGGTTGAGACGTCTTGTCGTGAGAAACTCCAAGGAATGATGTTGGTTGAGGTCTTGTAATATGTAAATACTACTGTATAATTACTACTGTGTAAATACTACAGTGAAATGTAAATACTACAGTGTAATTGGGGTTTAAAAATACAAAGTTTATTTTAATAAATGTTGTTTATTTTATTTCACATTTATATACATTTAAGAACTTAAATTATTCAAAAACTAAATAAATATGTGTTCAATGTCAATGAATATTGCTATATTCTAAATTTTTTATTCCAAAATAGGCAATAACTGTTTCCTTTATAGTTGACCCACATGCTGTCATGGAAATTAATACTAAATAAAAAAAGTAGCCAATGATCCATGTTTCCTCCTACAGTCTTTGCTTTATCTAAAAAGTTACATACTATGAATAATTGCATTGTTCCTTTCATTGATAAATAGTTTAGAGAAAGTATTCCCAATTAATCCTTTCCCTGTTCAAGTGTGCTCTCCCCTTGACGAGTAAAATCGTCTGGCGTTAGACAGAGTAAAATAATAAAGTAGGGTGCATCAGGGCACAATGTAACTCAATAGGTTAACTGGATCGTCTGGTGTTAGACAATAGACAGAGTAAAATAATAAAGTAGGGCGCAAAGTGACTCAATGGGTTAACAAGTAAAATTGTCTAGCTTTACTGCAGTACATCTTCCAAGGGGGGCTGGATTGGGGAGCAGGCCTACCATGCACTTTTACATGGGGGGGGGGGTGCTTTTTTAACCCTCCATTACAGTAAACTATTACAGTAATCTGAAGACCTGTTTATATGGTCTCCAGGTACTAGGGAAATCCTATCCCCTGAGCCACCCTGGCAAGGCAAAATTATATTATCCTATTATAGCAACTATCATATCCTATTATAGCAACTGCCATGCAAGTGTTAAATGCATGGAAAGTTTTGAACCTGTCTTGCCTAGTGGGATGATCCAGGTAGTAGGGTCACTCCCTCAGGGGGTACAGCATCTCTATTACTCGAGATGAATTATATAAACATTGCCTGAGGCTATGTAAATTTGATAGGCATTCCAATAACTAATAAGATCAAATAGTGTCAGGTTTTCCCCAATCAGGTGAACAAATTTGAACAAATTAACCATAGTTGTAAGATTCTGCATCTGATTCATTGAAATGAATAATGTAGTTCAACAGGAATGATTGGCAATCTAGAAAAATAAACAAAATAAATAAACAGATTAGATTATTAAACATGTACAGTGACTTGGCATGTCTGAGAAATTGACCTTTGAGAGGTCTCTGAAAAAAGGTTGTCATTGCACAATAACCAATGCACTAATCTAGGGGAATCACTATAAAGTATAATTTGACCAATCCCCCAACACTGGGTCAATATATAAGTTAAATATAGTAGTACTAGAGTACTGTGGCTCCATGTCCTTGACTCCATCAGTCCATGTTGAATGTTGATGTTCATTTTCGTATCTGAATGTTGTTTATGCAATGTTTAAATTAACGACAACCCTTTGATACAACATTGCACTTGACAAAAATATATTGATAATTTGATATATATGAGCTAGAGAAAAAAAACTCACATATAAAGTTGCCAAGTTCCAGCTGGAGTTCAGGTCTACAGAATCGAATCTTCAGATTGCCAGAAATTCTCACTCCTTCGGGTGTCTTTTCTCATTTTCGCCGTTAAAAATGGTATTCGTTCAATTCCCTTTTGCTAAGAAGACGCAGTGTGCCATTTATTTGCAAAATTCGTGCACAAAATGAAGATAGATCGTTTACTGCGCTTAAAATCGCCGTTTTACTGCCAAAATTTTGCATTTCCCTATCTTTTTCCTGATAAAAAATGTGCATGACACTTGCCAGAGGGTCGCGCATGCGCATTAAAAAAGTGGGGACATGATTTGCCTCGAGTTCCGCCTCTGTATATCCTTACTCTGTGATACTACTCTAAATAGTTTGCTTGCGCCATTCATTCAACGGTCCGCTGACGCGATTGCATCATGCGCGCGTGCGTTTAAAATTCCGCGCGCTAAATGAGTTTCTGTGGCGGCACTTTGAAAATAGTTCTGTTCGTTTGAGTGGAACCGTTGAGTGAAACCGTTATGTTGTTGAGTGGAACCGGAAAAAGATTGGCAGACAACGCTCGAAAGTCTCTACATTGCATATTTCACAAACTTGGCTTTAATATCACTGCCGAAGTTAACAACCAAATCGTCAATTACTTGGACGTAACCTTCAATCTGCAAACAGGGAGATATTCAGCTTACAGAAAACCCAATAACGACCCTCTCTATATAGACAGCCGGTCAAATCACCCCCCTTCTATCATCAAGCGTGTCCCAGAATCCATAAGCAAAAGAATATCTAGCTTATCCTCTGATCAATTATCTTTTGATTCATCAGCAGCATTGTACGAAGACGCACTTCACCGCAGCAAATTACAACGTCAAACTCCAATATTCAACCAATAGTACCGGCGACACCCCAACACCAAACAGAAAAAAAACGACAAAGAAAGGTGATATGGTTTAACCCGCCCTTCAGTAAGCACTTCCCACATTCAACTCGACTCCATAAAATCTTTAACCGGAACACCGTGAAAGTGAGTTATTCCTGCATGACCAACATTAAGAACACTATATCCATCCACAATCGACATCTACTGGTAAGAAAGAACAAATCATTCGATGGATGTAATTGCCGCAACAAGGACGAATGCCCTCTCGATGGTAATTGTCTTACGAAAAGCATCGTGTATAAGGCTGAGATTACAACAACAGACGTCGGTGAAACGAAAGAGTATATTGGTATGACAGCAGGGAGGTTTAAAGCAAGATACGCCAACCACAAGAAATCCATCAACTCACCTCGCTATTCAAACGAAACCGAACTTTCTAAGTACGCATGAAAGCTAAAACAAAGTAACCGACCGTATACTATAAAGTGGTCGGTTTTGTCGCATGCATCAGCCTATACAGCAGGTGCAAATTCTTGCAACCTTTGCTTAGAGGAGAAGTTTTATATAATTAAATCTCACAAAGATAGGACGTTGAACAAACGAACAGAACTATTTTCAAAGTGCCGCCACATAAACTCATTTGGCGCGCGGAATTTTAAACGCACGCGCGCATGATGCAATCGCGTCAGCGGACCGTTGAATGAATGGCGCAAGCAAACTATTTAGAGTAGTATCGCCTGAAGATCGCTTTGAAAGCGTGAAACACTGTGTAGCGATTAATAAAATCTTAAGATTATAATTAGTATATATATATATATATATATATATATATATATATATATATATATATATATATATATATATATATATATATATATATATATATATATACAGTGCATATATAAACAGTACATGCATCAGTGCTCACACTGATCGAGATGTTAGCGCGATATATATTATAGAGATAAGATCTCCTCAAGCATTCGGAATAATCAGATTATTTTCCTACAGTAGCTATGTTTTAAGGCGACAAAACCACTTATATCTTGACAGAATAGTTAAATGTCACCTTGCTCGGCCATAAAGTATTTAGGCTATTAGCAACAGCATTGCTGAGAATTTATGAACATACAGTACCAAATAATGAAATACCCAACTCAATGTCTGAATAATGAATATAGACGTGACTCTAATTACTCCCTCGTCCTGCCCATTGAAAGTGGCAATGGGAGGGGGGGGGGTTGTGTAGAAGGAATCGGCTATGCTGAAAAAATGTAAAATTTGCCCAAACAGTTCAAAGGAGTTCCACCGCTGACTTGATAAAAATTCTAGAAGATATAACCTATACAGTTTACGGCACTGTGAAATGCTATATAACAGCAAACGTAACTATGCATCTATAGGAATATCATGCAACTTTAAGTTCTTTATTAAATGCGGTTGTTGAGAAATTCTTTTAAGGAATTCTCGTTTTAAATAAATATGGTTGGCTAATTTATCATAAATTATTAATGCCTTTGAGTTTTTGGTATAAGTTATACACGATTAACCCAGAAGATTGTATGCGTAATTAAACACCAATCGTATTAATTAAAATAAAGATTATTAATTATACATTTTTCTACTTCAATCTTCGTTTTTAGTCGTGTTTCTAGTGCAGCACGCAAACGAATGTCGCAAAGACATTAGTTATAGCTTTGAGATTAGTAGCCATTTTGCTCTTGATTAGATATACTGTACCGGTTCACATCCAGCTTAAGTTTTACTTTATGTTGACATGCATGGCATCACATTTCCTTGCTCTGAATTAGACATCACAAGAATATACAAGTCGCGAGTACATCTCGTTAAAATGGGTTCAATTGCATGGCAAAGACAACGACAACTATTGAAATTTGGTTAATCATACACGGGAGCCTATATGAACTGTATGTGACATTCTGTTTGGTCTCCATGTAAAGGTCGTTTCGTTACCTATAAAATTGATAACATTTCTTTCCAGTTCCAGTCCCGCGGCGTTGGTTGTTTATAGGGTCTGTTACGCAAAACCTTTCTCTGTCGGTAGTGATCAAGTATAAGGGCCATCGTTTTCTACAGGAGGAACTACTGACTACTTAGTTTTCTATCCAATATAGTGCTTGCAGTATAGGAATGTATAAAACGATTAGACAACTCGGCCTTGGTGTCTATAGGGCACAGTCAAGCATGTTCGATTCTACAGGTCATATAGTTGCATTTTCCGCAACTAACCTGGCTAGTTCTAATGAATGTATAAAATTTGCACTCGAAATTTCCATCTACAAAACCCTTTTACAATACACCCTTTCGATAATTACGTCACAACCACACTGTTTTCAACTTAGGATCACTTTAAATAGAAAGGATTTCAAGTTTTTGAACATCCTTCTTCAACACTACCCTGGATTCCAGAGCCTTCGACAGTAAATAATAAATTGAAATGTCGCGAAGGCTCTGGTTCAACGGGGCGATTCTTTGATTGAGCCGCGCCAATCAAAAAACAGAATTAGTGGTTTTAGTACAGAATCTGTACTAAAACCACTAATTCTGTTTTGTGATTGGCGCGGCTTAATCAAAGAATCGCCCCGTTGAACCAGAGCCTTCGCGACATTTCAATTTATTAGATAAATAGCCTAAATTAGTATGTTATTTGTAAATATACCTGTTATATTTGCCACATTTTCATCTTTAATAAATTTTTTTGACTAGTTGTTTCTCTTTTTCCTTCACCTTGGTAAATAACTCTTTTAGGCAGCTCGAGGGTTATGCAAGAATTTCTATACGATCCAATATGAATTTCTATGTAAATCTTAACAGTGGCGTAGCTAGCGGTCATGCTGGTCAACCAAAAATTTTCCCAAAAATAAATAATTTCTTTCCGCTAAAATTCAAATTCAAATCTTTTAGCTTTTCGAAACTTTCACAAGTACTTTAGACAAGATTTCGCTATATTATGTCATTTTCGGCAAAATATTGCTCATTTGCATAGGTTACCTAGCAACAAACATGGCGAGTTCGATCGTGTGAATTTCGTGTGTACAGCTGCCCTGGATTCCAGAACCTTCGACAGTAAATAATAAATTGAAATGTCGCGAAGGCTCTGGTTCAACGGGGCGATTCTTTGATTAAACCGCGCCAATCACAAAACAGAATTAGTGGTTTTAGTACATAATTTGTACTAAAACCACTAATTCTGTTTTGTGATTGGCGCGGTTCAATCAAAGAATCTCCCCGTTGAACCAGAGCCTTCGCGACATTTCAATTTATTATTTACTGTCGAAGGCTTTGGAATCCAGGGTAGTGTACAGCATGTTCCACGCATTTCGCGGTCTAGTCATGCCCTCTGAAATCAGCATGACCAAGTAATATATTTTATAGTAGAAATACTGGCAATCTGATTGGATAATGGCAACTGCGCATGCTCAAACGCGCTGTTTCGCAACATCTAGTCATGCTCATTTTCCAGAGCATGACTTGAGCCTTTGTCCTTTGATACAGTCTTTTTGTTCGAGATAATTCACGCTCGAATTAGTGGAATACTCCGTTCAGATGTCAACTGATCAAAGTAAGCGGGAAGGAAGCGTGACGGCTTCCACATAAGCAGATATTATAAGTGATATGCTGAAGAAACCTTTCTCTGCTCCTCGCTCGGCTCGTCAATCAGGCGAGCAAAATACAATTGTAACACAACGGTCAATTATGCCGAATTTATACAATCGACCCCTGGAGATAGAAGCTTTCAGGAGAGTCGGTACACAAAGAAAGATTGGCTTTGTTGTAGTTTTACTTGTTTAACCAAGAAGGCAATGTTTATATGCACCTATCAATGTTAAATTAAGCCCCAGAGGTGGGGGGTCGGGCATATGTGGGGTACTGGGGCATTTGATTTTTTGAGCAAATTTTCAATCAAATGCCCCACCGTCGGGCAATAAATATTGGTCAAATATCCAAACTATTTTCCAATAAATTGTAATAAATACTATATTAATAAAAGTCATTTGGTTCATACTAACTCCCCAGCTTTGCCAAAACAGCAATGACAGTCAAGAGAAGCTCAGATCAAACCTCCACTCATTGAGTGTGAGAATGAGTGAGTTTTTAGTTAGAATACAGGCGATAGGGGAAATATCTACAGATCCACTCAAATGTGGTGACTCATGATATAACTATTCCTGGGGAGATAACCACTTGACTTAAATGTGGTGACCCCCAAATATAATTTTATATCTTGCTTTTGCTATAAGGTCTATTAAATTTTTAATAAAATGACCAGAGTTATAAGGGAAATATCCACTCAAATGTTGTGAGCCCATGATAAAACTCTTCCTGGGGAGATAACCACTTGAATGTGGTAACTCCAAAATATAATTTCATATATTTCTTTTACTATAAGTTTTATTTTTTACATTTAGATGACCAGAGTTATAGGGGAAATATCCACTCAAATGTGGTAGCTCATGATATAACTTTTCCTGAGGAGATAACCACTTGACTTGAATGTGGTGACCCTAAAATTGCTTAGATTGTTATGAGGTCTATTAATTTTTTTATTTGATGACCAGAGTTATAAGGGAAATATCCACTCAAATGTTGTGAGCCCATGATACAACTCTTCCTGGGGAGATAACCACTTGAATGTGGCAACTCCAAAATATAATTTCATATATTTCTTTTACTATAAGTTTTATTTTTTAATAGATGACCAGAGTTATATGGGAAATGTCCACTCAAATGTGGTGGCTCATGATGAGTGATGACATGTGGTGACACATAATTTCCATGTTATTCTTTTACTATTTCTATATTAATTTAATAGACTTGCACAGAAAATTACACCAGTCTTCACCTCACCGGTACAGAAAGTTTGTCTCGCATTTACATAATAGTCTATGGCTTATTGTATGCTTTCATGTACTTCTTTTTCGTTGGAAATGACGATTGTCGTTCTAGTGCAGCATTATAACTTTTTGATTATTGTTTGCAATTTGCACCCAATCTGAGACTGAGCCTGCGAGTGAAGTTATAAAAAAATTAAACTCGTTTGAGTTATTTGTAATGTAATTAGTATGCTGTTCATGCTCAAATAAAATAATTATTACAGATTGTTTCTATTGTGTTTTTATTATATGAATTTCCATAGTATGGAAATTCATATAATAAAAACACAATAGAAACAATCTGTAATAATTATTACGTTTCGCCGCACAAAACGCAGGAAATTAAGTTCCAGTGACGCTAAATTGCCCAAATGTTTTGCATATATAAATATGAATAGATAAATGTCTGAAAAGGCCGTTTCCGACGATCTAGGGGCCCTAATTTTTAATTTTTTTCTGGCTCGGCGCCAACCATGGTGGCGCCTCGTGAGCTTGGTACTCAGCGAATAGCATGACCAATCATTTTTTCCTAGCTACGCTACTGTAAATCTAAGGAATTCCTATAGGAATTCTTATTAGATTTTGGTCCAATTTCCTATAGGATCCTATAGGAATTCCTATAGGAATTCCAAAAGAAAATTGGGCCAAAATCTAATAGGAATTCCTATAGGATTTTTTCGTAAGGTTTAATATACCTATCCAAGACATGATGTGTGGTAGAGATCTTTTCCAGCAATAAAAGTGCCATTAATCCATGGAACGTTTCATGCAAAAATACAAAGTTGAAAAAAAGCGTCGTGAGATATATATTTTTTAATTAGACATAGATATACTAAGTTATCACATGGTTAACTGAAAGAAACATATGTAATCCATAGATTCAAATAACTGAGAAAAACATATATGTTATCCATAGAAATCCATAGATGCACATAATTTCGTAGCCTGAGCCTGCGATGCGCTGATGGAAATTCCATTTCTCGACGACGAAAACGACAAACACGACAGAAAACTGGTGATTTTTTACACTTGCCCTTCCGGAAGTGTAATAACTCATTTGCAATAACTACAATGAAAATTAAATTTTTTATTGATTATGAATTTAAAATGTCTCAATACTGTCAGTGATCATGAGTAATTAGGGCAGGTCCTTCATTAAAGCATTCCCATGACTTTTACTTCATAAATCTATATAACAATTCTAATTTGACATATAAAATCATGCAATATTAAATTTTTCGCTGTAAGTTTAATGTAGCAAATGCTGCCATCAGCCATCATTATGCAATGAAAATATTGACATGAATGTATATTACTGACTCTCATTAAATTTCTACTTTAAACCTGTTTCAAGTAGTTAATGACCGTTATGTAAATTTTGAATACATAATTTGTTTTCTTATGTGTCTATCACCACTTTCTGTCGTCTTCAGCAGACACCCAGCTGCATGTTCAATGTATTTTTACCTTTATATTACCGAAAATGGCAACCACGCAGGTTTCAAACAATGTTCTTCTCTTTTCAGTTGTGTTTAAATTCATTGCGATGTTTATTGGAGTTTTGGGAAATATCACAGTTATAATTTATACAATTCTCTCAGGCAAAGGAAAGACAGCGACATCTTACTTGGTTGGAAACTTGGCACTGGCAGATCTTCTCATGTGTCTAACATTTTATCCAATATGGATCGTGGAGCTTATACAGACTATGTTAAACATTGATAATGATCAGAATCTGTTTTGTAAGTTAAGTCGTTCTACCATCTGGGCATTGCTGTTTGCTTCAGTGGCTACACTTCTCACCATTACTATTGATAGGTATTTATATATTGTAAAACGTATTCGCTGATTGTGACGAAACGACGAGTCTTATTAGCTATTTCAGGAATGTGGTTAACATCCTGTTGTCTTTGCTGCGTTTTACTAGTTCAGTATAGGAGGTTTGACGCTACACTAAGAAGTATTTGCTATGCAAGTGAAAATGCGTTTTTGTTAATGAGTATCTTTATTGGTTATGTTCCACTTATTTTAATCTTTATTTTCAATTTTCGAATTTTAAATGTTGCACGGGAACAACGAAAAAGAATCTTGGATGAAACAAGGGTAACCGTTAACACTTCCAGCGAACTGTCGTCCAAGAGACAGATTGGCATCGTCCGCCTTCTCGTCGGTTTCAAAGCGGCAAAGACATTTGCTATCGTTGTCGCAGTGTTAACATTTTGTGGCCTTACTCCAACTGTGGTTGGCATAGTGATAGAACATTCTTGTGAGTCATGCTATCGGATGTGGTATATTGTTTTCCAATACGATTTTTATGGAATAAACTCAATTGTGAACGCTTTCATCTATGGAATGAGACATATCAAATACAGAAAAGCTTATGGAAATATTCTTTTGAACATACTTCGTTGTACAAAACTCACAAAGTAAGGCTTTTCCCACCTCGCTCTCATGCATTTTACAGGTTCTTTCCAAGTTTTTACGGTGTTTCTCCGGATCATTTTTGAAGATGCACAATTAGCACTGTGAGTGCGTAAGCATAAAGGTGCCGAAGGTACGTAAGAGTGAACTAAGTACTGGGCTTGCATTTCTGTCAAACATCAGTTACTGTTGTATCGCGAGCGATGCATTTCCAACTTCTTATTGTCTTGGAACAATGCCTCGTCATTAAAATATCAAAGCATGCAGCTCGTGAGGAAGCCAACAAAGTGGTCACTGGACGTCGGTTAGAACATGAGGTCACGACATTTTTCCTTGAAGAATAAGTGTGGGTAGCAGAAATTTTATTGCAGTGCCGTCAATTGACTGTTAAGGAACGAACTTCCAGAGGACTTTAATTCTAGTCACCCATCAAAATTTTTAAACACAATAAGATAATTCATACCAATGAACTCATAACGACTTATTTAGTTTTTTTATGTTCTAAAAGAGAGAGAGAAATGGTTCAAGCGAATTAACAATAACAAATGCACAGGCATATAGCAGTGATAAAAATTTAACTTTGTTTCATTTGAAAGAACTTTTAAGATTATGGAGTGAACGTTTGTATAGTTTCTTCGAATTTTATTTAGTTCCAGAGATATTTTAATTGAAATCATCATAAATCAATGCGTTGTCCGCCATTTTGGATTTGTGTAGATATGCGTGTTACGTGACAAGCAGGGTCAGAAAATAGAACCGGCATGGAGCCTTTGCTATTTCTTGTATCAGACCAAGACGTTAAACATTTATAATTCTATATTTGGTCAATGCTGCGGAGCGAGCGAGCGTAGCCAGACATTCCAACCTCCGAGTCCTCAAAACCGGGACACTTCCCAATTTTCCCATTTTACTTAAATAAACACCTCCCTCGAATAAATGCCGCGCTTTTCTCATTGATGTGGTGTCTATTTGGGTTAATTCTCGGGTTAGTGTTAAAATTGGCTGAGACAATAAATTCACAAAGGATGCTACAAAAACTAGTTTTATTACACTAATGTAATAACATTGAAACCCATAAGTAATATAACATCTTCTCAACAAGCTTTATAAGTACTGTTCTGGCGAAATTGTTTCGTTTTACTACTGGTCTTTTGAACTGTGATAGTGTGATCCTCTCGTATTCAAGAGCCCGCGATTACTGCGCCTGCTTCTGTTACGCTGCTTTACTTCATGTACCCCTGGCAAAATGAATAGGAATTGAAAGCGAACGCTAAATTGTCAAAACAACGTATGTCACGAGAATTACAACAATCGGCGACAAACTCGGGAATAGTTTGGGGCAACTAGAAGCTCCCATTTCATTAATATGTATTGAACCAAAAGAAGTTTTTAATATTTGTCACATGAGCCTTATTTGAACAATACAACTATTAAAAAACTACAGAAACCGGGACAATAAGAAGAAAACCGGGACACCGGGACAACATAGTCCAAACCGGGACAGTCCCGGGTAAACCGGGACGGTTGGAATGTTTGCGTAGCAGCAACCTAATATATGCAGAGAGGGGGTTTTGAACTAAATTTTATTTAGCGCATGGAATTGTGGTCGTGCGCGCTTTCTATGCGCGGAACACAAATTTTAAACTCGCCCGAGTCTTCGAATTCTTATCGAATTTCTAAAGGTTTTTCAAGTCTAATGTTACGCTTACATTTGTTTTGGACTTTGGCCACTGTCAGTTCTATATTTTTATAAAGTTTTGGTTTCTTATAGTGTGATAAATCTGTGTATATAGTCTATATAATGTGGTAAATGCGCCAAGCAGTAAACAGACTTGATATGAAATCTGATCTTAATTTACCTGTAAGTCAATGAGACGCACATGTTTAATATCTGTCACCTCTGACTGCCCTTTAACCCTGGTCTTTGCTACTTCAATAAATATTGCTCGTTCTCAGTTCCATTCACAGCTCACTAGTCGCTGCGAGTAATAATTGTGCTTGATATAATTTGTGCTGTTTACGGTAGTTCTATTTGCTTTTAATGCCCGCAGCAATCCCTATCTTGCAGGTACCCTAGTTATATTGGTAATTCAAACAGAGAGGGAGAATTAGGATTTTATACTGTATTACACGTTCGAATACGACTATATTATGTACAAAGCTGGCTTGGCTGCTATATTCAATGTGCTTACAATGGCTAACAAGAAGATGAGATGCCGAAAATAACACCACTTGAAAACCGCCGATTTACTCATCTTTTAGAAGGAATAAAATAAATATGACTAAAAGCTCAGAATAGTCCAGTAACAATACCTGCGGTTTATTACATTATCCCATACCTGTGTTAAAAGCGGCTTTCTGATTGGTTTAGAGCAGGTGAGCTTGTCGTCGAGCTCACCTGCTTTTTGCCGAGCTCACCTGCTTTTCGCCCGAACTCACCCGCTAAACTGCTTACGTTGCAATAACAATAACAAATATGGCGGACAAGATTTAGCCGATAAACCTAAACTTTAATTAAAGAACTTTTTTCGGCGACTAACATACTGAGACTGAAGAAAAACCAAAGAAAAAATGCAGTAAAGGTAATGTAGACGTAGATAAAGAAGTATTTTCTTGCCCAGTGATTTTTTTGGCCGGGAAAATGTTCACAAAACATCGACGAGACGACGAATATATCGCGAAGAGCTACAAATGTGTGTATGACTCGGTGTATGGGATAAAAACCAAACGTACTTGCAGGTTCGGTGAGTCCGGGATTGGACGCACCTCGGGTGGCTGGAAGTTTCCCGAACTCACCTCGCTTCGCTCGGTAAGTTCGGGAAACTTCCAGCCACCCTCGGTGCGTCCAATCCCGGACTCACCTCCCTGCAAGTACGTTTGTTATAGAATAACTGTTGGGACTGTCAAATTTTTCTCACTCCTCGAAACTCTCCTTAGTCCTTTTGAACGCCGAATTTCCCGCGAATATTTTTCTTCAACAAATTTGAAATAAACAGTTTAATTATGTTTTCCCATCATAATCCACCTCTTTTTCAGGCTAGAACTACTATGCATGCAGAAACCCTCGCCTTGCTGACAAAACCATTGTATTTTCCAAACATGAAGTATTTAAAGCAATTGTCATGGCAACACGATAATTTTTTTAAGAATATCTTTACAAATGAAAAATACCCTAAAAATATCACTTTTAATTACAAAATTATCAATTTCCCAAACATATATATGTTATTGGTATGTGTGACATTCAATCACAAATGCTTCGCAAACAATACATCAATATTTAATTTAAATTAAGCTTACCTTCGCTAACGTCGGCGCCTTTGCTCCCTTCTTCAGTTACCGATTCTTACGCTTTTTTTCCTCGAAAACCTTTTTAAATTTACAAAATCTTGCAAAAATGAAATATATTTGTAAGAAGTCATCAAATCAAGAAATGTTTGCTATTTCGCTGCCGTCATTGAGTCGTTATAATGCAAATTTTAAATTGGACCAATCAGTGTTGGCTATTCATGCAGTCCGCTATATTACAAGATCAGTGAGGATGACACCGGACCACGCGCGGTAACCCACGCCCGCGATCATGCATTCTATTCCCCGGGGGTAAATAGCCGGGCGGAATTAAGACCCTCGCACGGCACGGGGGTTATTTAATTAGTACCAGCAATGTTTGAGTTTGCTTAAGGCAATAAAACTAAGGGCAAATTTTCCAAAGCTAAGATCCAATATCTGGTGCTAATAATATGATATAACAATTTTAATCGCTGTGCGAGGGTACTAATTCCGCACGGCTAATTATACCCAGGTATGTGAAAACATAGCGCGGAGTGCAAAGTTGTCCTCCATTTTGACTTAATTTGCTGTTTTACAGCAATTTTTGTTTTAAATTTCGTTATAAAGTTTACAAAAGTGCAACACGGTTTTTTCCTGATTTTAACTGGAAATAAGTCTGCAGTTTCATGAATTAGTGGCTGTTCAACCGTGAAACAAAGTTTCTATAATAATTGTTTTGATGTTGATGTCTTTGATAATTTAATCGTTGTTGTGCCGGTTTGGGTAAGTGTAAACATTTCAGTAGTAAAATTCCATGCCGTACTTGCTTTGTGTTGTCGGTTTTATTCATATCTGCGCAATGTTTAATTAAGCCGTTCTTAACTCGATAATTCACTTTAATGCCAGCTGGTATGCATGAAATTGCAGTGAATGTTTAATATGTTATCGTTCATTATAAAGCTAGCGCATCAGTTGTGTTTTAATTTATGTTTGTTTATAATGGTCTTAATACTTTATGTGGAGTTTTTATACTTCATCTGTTAAGAAAGGCGAGGGGTTGCTACATGCATGTACTTTCTAGTATAACATATAATGCAACGCTGAATTACTGTAAATGACTTGAAATTTCGAAATGAAAGACAAATGCTGCAATGTTGTAAGTTCGTGTTGTTCAAAAGTTAATATGGGCACTAACAAAAACTGTGGTTCAATACAGGTACAAACCAGTATTCCCTCAGCGCTGTTTCCTCTAGCTACGCTTCCATGTATCTTAAGGGCCTGTCGCTACAAATATATTTCGGGAAAAAATTCGGGAAAACTCCGACCAAATATATATAACACTATTCTTAGCGCACGTAATTAAATTCGAAAATTAAAGACGCTCATAACAACAGGAATACGAGATCACCGGTATTAATTATATATTATACAAGTGGGTCGTTCAAAGAAGTATGAAACGTCAAAACAGCGACCGGCGGCTTCATTCTTGTTCAATTCCAGTTGGGAAGCAAGCCGTAAAGGAACAGTCCACCTATCCTAAAATTCGTGTGAGTCGTGCGCAGTTCCCCTGCATGAGCCAAATTGTTGAACAGCTGTTGAAAACGGCTTGCATGGACGCTGATCAATATTCCAACATTAATTAAAATTCAGCTGAGCATGAATACCAGCGCCAAGAAATAGAATTACTACTAACATTCAACAAAATTTATAGCTTATTAATATATATACCATTAAAACTCTTCAATTTTCAAGATTACCTGGAAAAACCTGAATAATATTCTTCTTTCGCAATAAATTAAGATAAAATTTTGTAATTTGCTATAAATTAAAAATGCCATGATACATTGGTCGATCATGAGTCATGTATTGGGGCAGATCCTTGATTAAAAGCATGCATTTGCATGATTTTTCCATAGGACTCCGTAAAACTATAAAACAATATTAACGTACTCTATAAAATGTATAATTTCAACGAGCAATATAATATTTTTCCCTGTAAGTTTAAACATTGATCGACTCATAGTTGACTCAAAAATATATACTCTTATAAAATGTTTTAAGTAGTTAATGACTGTTATGCAAACTTTGTATACAATTTTTTTTGTCTTTTAAGTGTTTATCACTACCTTCTGTCGTCTTCAGCAGACATCCAGCTGCATCTACAAAGTATTTTTACCTTTACATTACCGAAAATGGCAACCATGCAGGTTTCAAACGATGTTCTTCTCTTTTCAGTTGTGTTTAAATTCATTGCGATGATTATTGGAGTTTTGGGAAATATCACAGTCATAATTTATACAATTCTCACGAGCAAAGAAAACACATCGACATCTTACTTGGTAGGAAACTTGGCACTGGCAGATCTTCTCGTGTGTTTAACATTTTATCCAATATCGATCATTGAGATTATACAAATTATTCCAAACATTGATAGTGATCCGGGTCTATTTTGTAAGTTACATCGTTCTACCATCTGGACATTGCTATTTGCTTCAGTGGCGACACTTCTCGCAATTACTGTTGATCGGTATTTGTATATTGTAAAACCTCTCAAGTATCCACTGATTGTGACCCAACGACGAGTTTTCCTGGCCATTTCGGGAACTTGGATAGCTGCCTGTTGTCTTTGCACAGTTTTACTAATTCATTTTGGGAGATTTGACTGGGCACTAAGAAGTGTTTGCCCCGCAGGTGAATACACGTACTTGTTATTGGAAATCTTTGTTGGCTATGTTCCACTTATTTTAATCTTTATTCTCAATTTCCGAATTTTCAACGTCGCACGGAAACAACGGAAACGAATCTTGGCTGAACCAACAGTAACCGTTAACATTTCCAGCGAACTGTCACCCAAAAGACAGATTGGCATCGTCCGCCTTCTCGTCGGTTTCAAAGCAGCAAAGACATTTGCTATGGTTGTCGCAGTGTTAACATTCTGTGTCCTTACTGCAACTGTGGTTAGCAAAGTCATAAAACATTTTTGTGAGTCGTGCCATCAGATGTGGTACATTGTAATTCGGTACGACTTTTATGGAATGAACTCAATTGTGAACGCTTTCATCTATGGAATAAGACATATCAAATACAGAAAAGCTTATGGAAATATTCTTTTGAGATTACTTTTGTAAAAAACTCACAAACTAAGGGTTTCTCCCAGTTGGCTCTGAGAAATTAACACTATGCAGGTTTATACAGTGCTTCTCCTGGCCAATCGCATTTTGAAGATGAGCGATATGTACTTATATTGAAGGTGCATAATGGTAAAATATTGTTGATGTATCTCGGTCAAACTTTACCTAGCAATAACGTGTTCCATGTTGGATATTCAATTTAGGATAATTTTCGCAAGTACTACATCAAAAATTATGGAAACCTTGCAAAGGAAGATCAGATCAAAAAGAATTAATATAGTGCAAAGAGAACATGCAGGGTGTTTGTTAAAATGGGATAGTTCATTATTTTCATTCGAATGAAATAGTATTGTAGCATTACAAATATTTAAAATACTATGTAAAACGTTTTAATTAATATGTTAATTTGGGCATTGCAAGAACTTGTAAAATAGAGAGAATAGTATTGAATTTTGCATGGTGTTGAATAGGCACCCAATAAACTAGAAATACACTAGTTAATGCCTCAATTCGGTTAGTTAATATTTAAGAGAGCTATATATGAGACAGTAAAGCACACACAATGTTGTGGGAGAAGGGTTGTTGGGGAGAAATGCTCCGAATATATACTTTCAACTGGTCAAAGTGTCGCCCCACAGACTCACAGTTACTCTAATTAATGCCCTCGGGGGTCTGGGTCCCCATATTGGGCTGTCCTCAGGGGGTCTGGGTCCCCATGTTGGACTCTAGTGTAATTAATGCCCTCAGGGGGTTTTGGTCCCCATGTTGGGCAATCCTCAGGGGGTTTGGGTCCCCATGTTGGACTCTAGTGTAATTACTGCCCTCAGGGGGTTTGGGTCCCCATGTTGGGCGGTCCTCAGGGGGTTTGGGTCCCCATGTTGGACTCTAATGCAATTAATGCCCTCAGGGGGTCTGGGTCCCCATGTTGGGCATGATATACTTCAATCTAACATTTTTAATGTATGGTACATCGATTTGTGAGTCTATGGGATGAGGGTGACCTATGGGAGCACTCCATCCCCAAAACCAAAATTTTTTATTTTTAAAGACCTTCCACATATTTTACAAGTAGTAACTATTCTACTGTTCAGTAAACGCTGCGAGCATTGCAGTCCATGCTAGTCTGTCTTGATAATGACCCATGCAATATAACAACAGGCTATAATACAGTTTGTTTGTTTTTTTTGTTTTTTTTTTGTTTTTTTTCCTACTAAGCTATGATAAAGTGGTGCAACATCATTGACGGGTGGGGTGGGTGGAATTTAAGCAATTTTTTCGCTGTGAAGTGTCCTTCACTTTGGCTCACCGGCAACACAATGAAGCCTGTAGCCCAGGCAGGAAGCATAAGCAAACAAAACAGTTGGACCTGATTGGTCTATTTTCCCACATGCATGGGAAGAAGTGTTTGACAGTGGTTCATTGTTATTTACCGAGTGCTTTGCACGTGAGTGATCACGCGTTTTAAGACTGACCTTTGTGCCTAACCTGGTCAAATCAAAGGACTTTGCACAACTTTGGTTATATCCGAACGCTTGTTTCATTAACTTAAGTTTATAATGCCTATGGGCACGTATAAACTTGCTTTAATGCCTCAATTCGGTTAGTTAATATTTAAGAGAGCTATATATGAGACAGTAAAGCACACACAATGTTGTGGGAGAAGGGTTGTTGGGGAGAAATGCTCCGAATATATACTTTCAACTGGTCAAAGTGTCGCCCCACAGACTCACAGTTACTCTAATTAATGCCCTCGGGGGTCTGGGTCCCCATATTGGGCTGTCCTCAGGGGGTCTGGGTCCCCATGTTGGACTCTAGTGTAATTAATGCCCTCAGGGGGTTTTGGTCCCCATGTTGGGCAATCCTCAGGGGGTTTGGGTCCCCATGTTGGACTCTAGTGTAATTACTGCCCTCAGGGGGTTTGGGTCCCCATGTTGGGCGGTCCTCAGGGGGTTTGGGTCCCCATGTTGGACTCTAATGCAATTAATGCCCTCAGGGGGTCTGGGTCCCCATGTTGGGCATGATATACTTCAATCTAACATTTTTAATGTATGGTACATCGATTTGTGAGTCTATGGGATGAGGGTGACCTATGGGAGCACTCCATCCCCACAAATGAGCAGCATGCACATTCCCCATAGACGAACTCCCTCCCCCTGAAATTTTTTGAGATAAATTTTAAATATTGGCGAGTGTGGCTGAGACATTCAACAGTGTTGACGAAGGAAGTTGTATATATCGTTCATAACAGTCTGAGGACCACCGACCCAAAGTTTTTATGAGCCAGGAAGGTAATTTCGCTGTGGCTGCCGTAGTTGCAGCACCGATTCTGTAGCTATGACCGGCAAAGTTTGAAGCGTTGAATCCGGCTTGACTGAGTAATTTTCTTGTTTCAAGTGTTAGGGCCTGTTTTGTAAGTGGTTTACCCGCAGAATTTACAAACAGAGGCCCTGCTTTTGGCTGCCTTCTGGCTAAATACTGTTTCATGGCCAATACTGGGCAGAGAGGTGTGTGTGTTCCTCCAATACTTATGGTATGTCCCACCCGAAAGGGGTCAGTTTTGGATTCTTTTATCCGTATGGACATAGCAGTGGTTGGTTGTAGGTCGTTGGAAAAAACAACGTCTTCAGGCATGAGGTGCGAATCTGAATTGAATTTTGAGTTACAAGTTAACTCTCCAAGCCGCAGAAAGCCAAAAAATGCCAATGTTATGGCAGCCCAAACCATAATTGAGTCGAAATGTGTTGTGACAGGTATTGCCAGCATCATGTGAAAAAGTTTTAAATGATGGATTGTTATTGGAAGGCGCACTCTTTTCTCATCGCCTTGGGAACGTTTTATACCCCGAAGAACCAGCTGGAGACGTGACATCTTTTGACAATCCAACGGAAAACCATTTCGTATGTGAAAATGACGAACCGCTGCAAGATAGTTTTTTATAGATGTGTGTTTGATGGTTTTGGCTAAATAGGCTGAAAATTGCACGAGTGTTTCTTCACTTGCTGGTAGAAAGTGCTTTCCTTCATGGGGTCGATATAATTTTACAAAAGCAATAAACCGTTTCTCACCAGCGCTGTATGTCTGTTTGGTTGAGGCGGCCACAGACAAATCAATGTAATATTCTATGTCATTCTTTAGATTTTCAACAGAAGGACTGGAATTTTTTGAGGGTTGACATCTGCTTGAGGCATTAGGAGTCGAAACCTTTGAAACTGGAAACGAGAAAGGGAATCAGCAATCTCATTATACTTTCCCGGTATGTGTTTGGCCCGAAGGTATATATTGTACTTTAAGGTCAACAGTGTGAGATGACGGAGAAGATCCATTACCCGGGAAATTCGCGATCGTTTGGAATTAATAATGTTGACAACTGATTCATTATCACAGTTCAGGATTATCCTTCTGTTTTGAAGGGCTTCCCCCCATATGTGACATGCAACTACTATGGCAAACAATTCTTGCCAAGCAATACTAATCTCGGGCTGTCCTAATTGTTGATGAGGTTCCCATTTTCCTTGAAACCATTTCCCCCCGAAAATCCCCCCGTAGCCCAACACCCCCGATGCATCAGTGTGGAGCTGAAGGCATTCAGAGTTTTCCCATGAAGAAGACAAGAAAAAACTGGCACCATTCCAGTTAACGATAAACTGTTTCCACATCTCGAGATCCTTAAAAAAGCCTGCACTAAGCTTTATGTGATGGTGGGGCTGTCTTATGTTTCTTGTCAATTCAATCATTCTTTGTAAATAAGGGCGACCCGGTGGGATAACCTTGCATGCAAAATTTAAGGTACCTATAAGTGACTGAAGTTCTTTCAAAGTACATGACCGCCTTTTTTGGAATGTGTTGAAAACTGCTCGGAGGCGTTCAATTTTGTCATCCGGCAGCCGTGCTTCCATTCGAACGCTGTCCAGGATAATGCCCATAAACTCTAACACAGTTGCAGGACCTTGTGTCTTGCCCGGGGCTAATGGGATGTTAAGGTTCTTAAATGTAAGCATCATGGCAGTTAGACTTTGTTGGCAAGTGCTATAGTGTGGGGGCAGTTGGGATGGTGGCTCCATGATAAGAAAATCATCCAAAATATGACATACAAATGAAATCATGCACTTATTTTGTAAGATCCATTCAATAGCATCAGAAAGTTGGTTGAACAGATATGGAGCACTTCGTAGGCCGAAAGGTAAAACTTTGTCATAATAGTATTTCCCCTCCCAATACATACCGAGAAGCTCATAGTCGTCCGGGTGCACAGGAATGAGACGAAAGGCGGATTCAATGTCAGTTTTAGCCAGAAAACAGCCGTGTCCGAAACGCTTAATACCTTCAATCGCATTGTCAATTGTCACATAATGGAGACTAAAATCTTCCTTTGGAATTGATGCATTAATACTTGTTGCACCTGATTTTGGAAAAGAAAGATGGAAAATTGTTCGAAATTTTGTCGAATTCTTTTTTGGTACCAGGCCAATAGGAGAGACTTGGAAATTAGAAAAAGGTGGGGTCTTGAACGGACCAGCCACACGGCCAAGGGAAATCTCATGTTCCAAATTTGATGTTACAATATTTGGATGGGTAAGGGCAGTGGGCAAATTTTTTGAAAATCTAGGTGCCCTTTGCCCTTCAAAACCTATTCGGGCTCCATCCTTTAAATTTGAACATAATTGTGAAACAAGCGTTGGGTCGGGATGTCCCGCTAGAGAATCTTCTAAATTAGCTACAAAAATAGGTGTTAGTGATCTAACTACATTACTATCGTTTGTCTTGGTTGGAATGGCGCTGGCTGCTGGATGAATGGACCTTTCCTTGTTTTCTATATGGTTGGAGACTTTCGCTCTCTGTACAGTAAAGACCGGCATGTTCCCCGTCACAGCGATTGCAGATATGTCGGTACCTGCACTGCGCTCGTTTGCAAGCGCCGCTCCTATTGAAATCTCGGCAAATGCCCCCTTGTTCGGTCCCCGGGGTGGCATAGTGTTGAGGTCCTTTATGGAAAAGAGGGTATTCCTCTCTAAGACTGGCTGGTGGTACTGTAAAGGTCATCAACCATAATTGCTGGTCTATTTCGGACCAGTTGAGGGATAGGTTAAGTGCAGCCTTCCGACGAAACTTGATGTCGTAAATACACCAACCCACCCCTTTGTGACAATGAGCAGCATGGCGAATAATGGTCATATATTGCAACAATTCCTGGGCTCTGTTAGGGAATTGATGCGTGAAAACGCTCATATAGGTGGTGAAGGCTGTTGTCCACTTATCAATGTCCGTGATATTTGTTGTGGACTGCTTAACTTTAACAATAGAGTTTTCGACCGTTAGTACAACGGGCTGTTCATCTACCGTATTGCATAAATTTTTTGGCAAAAGTTTTGACAGCTCAAAAAACTCACCCGACTGGATCTTCTTCACGTACGATGCCGGTAGGTCGTGGAAAGATTGTCCGTATGGGAGATGATTACTAGCGGGAAGACTCTGCGAAGAGGAATGTGGCGCTTCGGGCTCGAACGTTTGGAACCTTGGCGTCGAGATTGGCGTGGTGTGGTTTATCAACACTGGGCAAAGCTCCGTGCCCGTGGTTTGTTGTGGCTCATTCGTAGGCGCTGACGAAGGCGCAGTTGCCATGGCTTGTACTGCAGCACGAGCGGCGTTTGTTGCGATATCGTTCACCGATTGTTCGACCGTCTTCGCGACGATTGATTGGATTTGGGCCAACTGAGCGTCGTTCAGCAGAGGGTTTTCGTTTGAGCTTTCGTGTGACACAGATCTTCGCTCGACGAGTGGTGTTTGCTCGCTGTTGTTCGCAATATCAACAATTGTCGCTGCTTCTGTGGCGGTATTGTTCGTCGACGACGTTGAAGCATGTTGTTGCAGTCTCGCGACCAGCGTATTTCGACGACCATGGTCAGATAAACCTTTTTCTAGACATTGTTGTCGAAGATCGTTTACCGATGGCTGATTTGCATTCTCTGCGCGTTGTTGTACAGCTGTGCGTTGGCGTCGGGCGGGAGGCATTGCCTCGTGAGAGATATATTACAAATTTAAGCAATTTTTTCGCTGTGAAGTGTCCTTCACTTTGGCTCACCGGCAACACAATGAAGCCTGTAGCCCAGGCAGGAAGCATAAGCAAACAAAACAGTTGGACCTGATTGGTCTATTTTCCCACATGCATGGGAAGAAGTGTTTGACAGTGGTTCATTGTTATTTACCCAGTGCTTTGCACGTGAGTGATCACGCGTTTTAAGACTGACCTTTGTGCCTAACCTGGTCAAATCAAAGGACTTTGCACAACTTTGGTTATATCCGAACGCTTGTTTCATTAACTTAAGTTTATAATGCCTATGGGCACGTATAAACTTGCTCTAAATAATAACGTAAAATATTTAATCCTGTTAGTCCAACTTAACAACACCTAATCCAACCATAGACATCTTATATACACTAGATAGCGCATCTCTTTTAGTAAAATTGAAGCCAAGAATATTCCAGCGGTTACCCCCATTTGAATAGATGGCGGCCATATTGGTCGTTCCCACTTGCTAATAAACGCTTAAAAACAACAATAACTTTCATCATTTGAATAGTTTAAAAACGCATTTGGAATAGGGTTACGAATCTTCTCATTTCATGGGAACGACCTGAGACTGCAATCACGGCTTCAATTTTTGAATTGCAGAATAATTAGATGCACTATCTAGTGTATATAGGATATCTATGAATCCAACTCTTATACGATTTTTTCGTGATTTTTAAAACCTATTTTAGTGACTTACCGTTACCAGCAGTACCAACCAAAAACAAGCGATCTTCGTTTAACATTTGTCATTTGTGATGGTACCATATCTTCCCCTGAAATGCAGGTAAGATTTATTCTATGATGAAAAATTCCGTATTCTTACCTTGAGTTTACTTTCTTATATAGTCAATATATACGTATTATATTACTTAACAATTATATTCGCGGAAGGCGAGGTGATTATTGGTGAACAAAAACCGAGACGAAGTCAAGGTATATACACATTTCTTGGTCATTTACTTGGACAAAATGGCTTGCTGCCATTTTGAAAAACTCTTTAGGTGATTATCGCGTTAGAATTACCTCATCAGAAACCAATCAGCGTGGAGAATTTTCAATAATCACCTATGTAATTATACTAATTTGTGTTATTGTTCACTCGGGAGGTAAAATTTTCTGCTTGCGCGGTCTAGAAATTATGAAATATTTCACTCAAGAACAATTTCTCCTCATATATACACACACAATATATACTCCTTATATACAGGGTGTATAAAAAAAAACTGCACAGATTTGAAATTGCTCTTAAATTCGCAAAACAGCTATTAGTATCCAGTTTTTGATGTATATAGCTTCTTCGGGTACTTATAATGTAGAAAAATGGAAAAAATTTCTCGAACTCAAATTTTGTAAACCAGGGGGTGTGTCTTTTCCAACAAACTAAAAATGGCTTGCGCACGAAATTTAAAAGCTTTAATCATATTTTGAGTTGATAGATGGAACATTTGTTGGGATTTTAATTACTGTACAAAATTTCAGACAATTTGCTTTAGTTTAACTATTCATTTTTCTCTAAAAAATTAGCCTTTCGCATGCTTAATTATGCGTTTACCTAATTTGCATATTGCTGACACATGCAAATTAGGCAAAGGCATTGATTACCATGCAAATGGATGATTTTTTAAGAAAAAATGTAAGTTTGCGTGAATGGTTAAAGGGCTTAAACTGAAGCAAATTGTCTGAAATTTTGTACAGTAATTAAACACCCAACAAACTTTCCATCTGTTAACTTAAAATATGATTAAAGCTTTTAAATTTCGTGCGCAAGCCATTTTTAGTTTGTTGGAAAAGACACACACCCCTGGTTCACAAAATTTGAGTTCGAGAATTGGATACTAATAGCTGTTTTGCGAATTTAAGAGCAAATTTCAAATCTGTGCAGTTTTTTTTTTATACACCCTGTATACATGCATGAGAACTTGTACCGGACTCTGTAGCTCAGTTGGTTAGAGCGTTGCACTGGAATTGCACGACCGCAGGTTCGTTTCGTATGGTTACATTTTTCGCAACTGCTCCTGGTTCTGTAAATTGTATTAGTCCTTCCGCTCGAAATTACCATGAAGATGATCTGTGTTTCATTGTAGGCATTGAAACAAGAGAACTTTCATACTCAGTTGGATAACGCGATATCAGATTATCTTAGCAGAAACAGCGAAATTATTGAAGAAGAAAAAGTGAGTCAAGTTACTCTTCACACATTGTTATATTATATATATAGACATGGCCTCCCGATGACCATTTTTGGTCGCATTATTTTGTGTTTTGTCTTGTTTTTTTCTTGCCTTGTCTTGTCTTGTCTTGTCTTGTCTTGCCTTGTCTTGTCTTGTCTTGTCTTGTCTTGTCTTGCCTTGCCTTGCCTTGTCTTGTCTTGTCTTGTCTTGTCTTGCCTTGCCTTGCCTTGTCTTGTCTTGTCTTGTCTTTGTTTTGTGTCTTTCATTCATTCTTTCTCTCTCCATTTTCTGGGACCACCCGTGATCTGGATCCATTTTCCATCCCTGATTTCAAGCCAATCATTATTTGAATTATGCTGAATTTTGGACATCTTAAACTTGGAAGAACATAACGTCAAGTATGTTTATGCAAAGCTTTCAATCCGCAGACACCTCCTTTATATTAGCGGCAACATTTGGGAGGTCGCAAAGGTGCCCGTTTAATACAGGTTCATCTGTACTTCATTGAGTGCTTGATGCAATGCACTGTCACAGCTCGAAATTGACAGATAAAGTAGTCAGTATACTGAACAGTCCACTATCGCCCTAAAAATACTGAATTGGGATATCATCTAATGTACCGACATGCGTAACTCTCATACTTTTTCACAAAATATCCTGTATAAACGAATCCTCTCTAATACAGACATTTCCCGTGTCTCTGTAGTTTTCACTTGAATTCTATCTCCATGAAATATCGTATTACAATTACATTCTACCTGTATTTAAGCCTGGTTCACACTAGCAATTCTGTCGGCGATTTTTCTCCTCCTGGCAAATGTGATCGAGTGAATGACATGCAAAAGACTTTTGTGTGTGAGTTCACTCATTTGCTTACGTCAGAAACACAAAATCGCCGGCAAAATTGCTAGTGTGAACCTGGCTTTACTAGTGTGAACCAGGAACGTAGCGAAGCATCTGAAGGCTTTTACCTGAAATTTGAATTTCAATGTTAAAAATTTACCTGAAGTGTAATAATCACAATAAAGCTTTTTGTGATTGATTTGCATTGTCATACTAAAATTGTTTACATTTTTGAAGCTTTAGGACTGCATTTCTGGCGTTTTCTAAAGCAAATACGCAAACAAATTGGATGTAAATTGACTGTATTTTACAATAATGGTTATCATTTCACAAAAATAGTTACTTTATTGCGCAAATTTTACCTGAAAATGTCGAAATTTTAATGACTTTTGCTTGAGTTTCACAGTTGGACCAGCGACCGGGGAAGGTGGGGGTTACACACCCACACGCCCGGTCACTACGTCCCTGAGTGCATCGTATAGATGTTCGTGGGAGAAAATCTAACAGATACTTACAATCCTTTGATATACACTTTGCAAGTTTTTGCATAACACAGGCATAACTTTTGCTTTGCTTTCTAACAGATATATCTCCCAGAATTGTTGAAGTGGTACAAGAATGATTTCCTGTCTACTTTATCAGATCTGTCTGCTGAAACAAATAACTTCAATGGCGGTGAAAACTGGGTGGAACTATTACTTGGAATATCTCCTTATCTTCGCGGCGAACACTTCAAGAATTTTGATGACATTGCTACTCAGTTAAATGTTGCATTCACCCCGCATTGCTGGGAATTTGGTTTTCGATTTCCAACCACTGAAACGACGATACAACGGGAAACGTCGTCTAAATCTGATATTCCTAATGCACCAAAATATACTCTAACCCAGGCCCTTTCAAGTTACCTGATAGCGCGGTCACCACTTGTTGCCTCATTGGCTAATCTCAGTTGTTCCCAGGACTCTAACCTCGCGCCTCAAGGCAGTCAGAAAGAAGCGGAATTTTCTTTACTCACAACCAGTCTTGCAAACCCTGGTACACGAAGTTTAGAAGTCACTTCACCTTTTGAATTCGCCATGAATCAGGCTGTCAAGTTCCCAGTACTTCAACGTCACATCACATCAGCGTTTCTTTCTGTGTCTAAGTTCCTGTATCTAGATGGCCTTGGACTGACAAAATCCCCCCAGTCCACTTCCGTTTCTGCAGAGCTCGCCACTCGAAATCAGTCGCGATTGTTTCTTCTCGACGAGCAAAGTCAAGAAGTTTCCGAGATGTTTTTAAGAGCGGTGAACTACGCTTGGTGTAAAGCAGACTGGGAACTACTCTTAGAGATATTTAATTCAGCATGTCTTAATCAACATGGCGCTTTACATGGACCTGAGGACTTTGTGCTCGAAATGGCGTTCATGAGCAGACTGGAAACAAGTCCAGATGACGACCTTGCAGCCCAATCCTTTTCAATTCTACATAATTTCAACATCCCGGCACCTAATTTTAATCTGAATTGGAGAAGCAAGAAATGGTTGTTGTTGTACCGTATTAAGGATGATTGTGCTCGCGCTAAGATCGTACTGCAATGTTTACATAACTGGTGTGATATTGAAGTATGCCTGAAATTACTCACGTTTTGTCTATCAAAACCACCAGATGACAAAGAGTTATTGGCAAGTCTTGAGAAGAAGACTAAACAACTACGTCTTTGTAAAAAGGTAAGAACTATACGTACGTTAAATGCAGAATAACAGCAGTCTACATTATACACGCATAGCCTTTTTCTTCACGTTTTTCGTTTAACTCCATTTGTTCTTACATAATGTTAAAAAATTATATCCATTTTCGAAAGGAGAAAGTCAAGGCTGTTCTTATTCACTGGTACATTTCAGTACTTATGCAAATGATGTACACATAAAACGCACAAGTTGTAACAAACCTGCAGCGGACTTTAACATTGCTGTTGGCCTGCTCCAACAACTTGAAACCGGCGTTTCTCTTGCTTTTGCCATAGTCTTTCGCTCTGCATCTCAACCTAGCAACAACCAATAAAATCTGGTTTCTTCTTGTTCAAATCCAATCAGCTTTGTGTTTAAAAACTTTTGTCGTTAACAAAGACGTTACAACTTGTTGGCAAATTTAGTACAGACTTGTAAACGCAGCTTCGCTACAACCTTGCTGAAACGGTCTTGTTACAACTTGACGACCGCAACAACTTGTCAACAAGTTGTTTCAACAAGCATGATATGACTTGTCAACAAGCTTGCTACAAGTTGATAAAATAACAAACTTGTTACAACTTGTCAAGAAGCTTGCTACGCTTGCTGCACAGATGAAACAGACTGTTGTGGTTTTTTTGAGGTAAAACGAAAAACTATATTAGTCCACCTATAATATTGAATTACTTTTTTTACTATATTCTTTAGATCAGACATTGTCATTCAAGTCAAGGATTTAGTGGAATAAAAATAAAATATGAAACATGGAAAGATGTTGTTGAGCACAGTGTTCGTAATCCTGAGCTCGTCTTGCAAGCACTACAAGATCGTGAACGTTTTGATTTGGTTCGAGAATGGATTGATGTCTATGGCTATCCCTCCCAATTACGTGAGGTAGGCAGGGTTAATATTCTCTAAAGGTCTTAGCCTGAGTATCAGCCAATTTTCCCTGGATGGAAGGGAATATAGGGCCTGACACAAATCACTATCTGGTCGCATCAGCCTAGACCTAGGCGTTCTATTTTTATTTATATTTTTTAATATTCAGCGCTTTTTCACATGAAAAGACTGGGACTAGGTGATTTGGGGGCGGGGCGGAGGAAGGACACAAGCCTGACGCAAGCGAAAAAATAGAAGGCCTAGTGGATTTCCCAACAACAAGGCCAAAACTGCCCTGAAACTGCCCTGATTGCGAAATGCCCAATTGTTGCGTTCTCAAACAGAATTATTTGCAACTTAACAGCGAATTTAAACCGATACAGGTAAAATAAACTCATTTATAGTATAAACTTACTATTTTTAGTTGTATACACGTCTAGAAAATCGGGGTTTTTATCATAAAGTTTGAAGCAACACTATTTATATATGTTGACAAGGTGTAGCGAAACGGCACAAAATAATAATTCTTTTATTCGCAAGACAATCTACTGTTTTGCTTTGAATAACTATATTTGCGAATTGGGAATGAGGATTTTGAAATTAGTGTTCAAATATTACAGATATACCATTTGTAAACAATGTACGTTTTTATATACAGTACTGTACGGGCTAATAATATATGTATCCGTTTTATTTTGTATATTTTACAAACACAAGACTGCTTCTTGCCAAAATTGAGAAAATATATATTAATGTAGTTGTGTATAAGACAAAATTTCATGAAAGATTCTACTTTTGGTATATATTTTGACTCATTTTGTGCTTTCGCTACACCTTCTCAACATATTAAATATTAAATAGTGTTGCTTCGAACTTTATGATAAAAAACCCGATTTTCTAGACGTGTGTACAAATAAAAAAAGTTTATACTATAAATGAGTTTATTTTACCTGTATCGGTTTAAATTCGCCGTTAAGTTGCAAATAATTCTGTTCGAGAACGCAATAATTGGGCATTTCGCAACCAGGGCAGTTTCAGGCCATGCCCGTTCGCAGGTTAAGGGTGGGCATAGCTCTGGAGAAATCGAATTGATGCAGGCCTGTGATTGGCTAACGGCAGACAGTACGTTGGATTTCCAACGTGAGTTCTACGCATGCTTGGCAATTGTTGGAAAGTATAAACAAAGTATTTGGATTTTCTCGTCGAAAATTTGCTACTTTTTTACACTGAAATCGATTGAAAACAACTAGAAATTCTGGAGGGAATATGTGCGAAAGCTTCGGATTGATAGGGATACAACTACCTGAAAAATACAAGGAGAACTTCGACGTTTCGAGCGAAGGCGCTTCGACTTGTGCTGTTAGTGTTTGTATACATCGTACTTGCCTTTTATATACTGTCATACCTAACACTACGTATACCATAAATTCTGACAGGAGAGTTAAATGTAAATTTTAAAGCATAAAAATATATAATACTTATTGAGGAGATTATATTTATCAGCAAAGGTCAAGTACGACGTATACACAGGGCCCGCGGAGCGTATTAGAGAGTGGGGGGGCTAAATCATCAATAAAACCCCCAAGGAAAATGTTCAATTTTCTATTACCTTAAACGCTATTTCCTGCATTTTTGGAGGAACTTTAGCAAAAAATCTCCAAGACCATCGTCATAAAAAGTAACAAAATTTAGACCTTTTACAAACTTCTAAGCAATCCTTTTACTAGACTACTTTATAAACTAAGAGTATCTTAACAATTTAATTAATTTAGAAAGTTTCATTTAGATTTCTATTTTAATAATTTTGGCTGTCAAAAAAAGTGGGGGGGGGGGCTAAAGCCCCCCCAGCCCCCCCGTCTCCGCGGTCCCTGATACAAACACTATTAACAGCACAAATCGAAGCGCCTTCGCTCGAAACGTCGAAGTTCTCCTTGTATTTTCAGGCAGCTGTATCCCTATCAATCCGAAGCTTTCGTACATATTTCCCCCAGAATTTTTAGTTGTTTTCAATTCGATTTTAGGGTAAAATGTATCAAATTTTCGACGTGAAATTCTAAATACTTTATTTATATTTTGCAACATTGCCGAGCATGCGTAGAACTCACGTTGGAAATTCAACGTGAACAATTCGATTTCTCCAGAGCTATGCCCACCCTTAACCTGCGAACGGGCATGCTCGGGGAACGAGATTGGGCAGTTTTGGCCTTGTTGTTGGGAAATCCACTAGGCCTTCTAGGCTTGCTTCCTCCGCCCCGCCCCCAAATCACCTAGTCCCAGTCTTTTCATGTGAAAAAGCGCTCAATATTAAAAAAAATATAAATAAGACTAGAAGGCCTAGGTCTAGGCTGTGGTCGCATGTAAAAAGCCAAATCCTGCTTTTCACCTGATTCCTCCATTAGATAAAGAAATTTTATCTGTCTTTCTCATTGGTTAAGTACTATATCAGATATAAAGATACGAGGCGAAGCCGACTATAACTTTAGGTCTGACAAAACACGCACTGCGAATGTTTCAAAAACGATCGATCTGCTACGTTCATTGACGAAGTAATTTTCAAAAAATACGTTGTGTAATTCGAGAAAATCAAAGTTAAAGTGTATGTAAATCAAGGGAAATCTCTATCACATATAAAGATACGACACGCTTATGAGTTTTCTTTGTGTTTTCCTCTTGAATTATTATCATTAATGAAGTACTTTTTGAAGTAGTTTTTAAAGCACGCGTAGGACTGTTTTATCATATTCAAAATGCGAGTCGCAGCAGGAGCATTTTAGATATGATAAACACGATTACAGGTGCATGCACTAAATGACTTAAAACACGACTAGTATTTCATTAGTATTCTTTATATAAGGAATGCTAATTAAGGCGGGCCTGGGAATCGTGTCACAGCCCATGATTTATTCTGCCCAAAAAAAAACATGACGCTGTCCTTTTATTTCGTTAGTTATTTCATAAGTAACATTTAAACATTTCCGTTGACATACGTGCACGGAATAATGGAGTGCTCATTATTTATGGCGGGGGGTGGCATCGAAGATAAAAGGATTGAGTGAACAAAATGCTGAGTTTGTAAAAGGTTGGATAAATGAAAAACAAAACAACTCAAGAGTCGGGTAATAAAAATGTATTGTCATTTCCAAGACTAAAAACCAATGTTAACAGTCGTGTTAATACTGACGGTATGTAATCGATCAGAGTCACTGTCTTGATCATTTTTAGTGCGAAGTTGCTTTGCACTGTTGTTATGAGGTTAAATTCAATTCAGTGACCGATCAATGGATCGATGGATCGATGGATGGATCGAGTAAACAATCCGGGGGGAGCTTGCAATTGATTTTTTATCACGTTTTCTAGAGCTTCGCGACTTTCGGCCAACTAATCGTTCATAACTGTTTGTAGATTATAACAATCTATAGTTATATTCATGATGGTACATGTTCTTACTTATTTATCCGACATTTAGAGAAGTTATAACCAAATTACTGTTGCATTTCAAGCACTTGTTATTATATGATATGCCCCCCCCCCCCTGCAACATAAATACACGTGCATAATACACGTGCCCTCAAATGTTATCATTTTACAATGGCGGACATGGACGAGCGGTGACTATTGAGCGGCGGTGTGAAATGCTGAAATCGTGTAGACTAGAGTGTATTACATCCGAGGTTGATAGTATTATAGCACAGTGGTTTATCTATGAAAGATACGGAACGATGTATATATGAATAAGTGCCAGTGTGTAGTTTTGATATAAAATTATCTATCTATCTTATTCTTGTATTATTACATCACGATATAACCCGCGGAAAGGAGGGCCGGGACCGCTCGACCGCTATATCAGCTAGATTATTCTTGTTTTATTATATCGCGATAGAGTTAGGTTTATATGGCCCAATAAATAGTAAATAATAAACCTAGCATTATTTTGTTAATAATTTTGAGCGATTTGTCAACAATACAATTTCGCTTGTTAAAACTGCACATTAAAACCTTCAAAATATAATATTTTGCGCTCAAACTACTAACAAAATAAAGAGAAAAGTGAGACGAATCCACTGGTATACGGCCGAAAAAGAGAAAACTAACAATACGAAAGTCATCAAGGTCAAATGTATTGCATTTTTATTTAATTAATAGTTTAATAATTTTGAGCGATTTGTGAACAATACAATTTCGCTTGTCTTTCAAAGGCCATAAATCGCTAGAATACTGTTGTTTAGTAATACATTTGACGTCTGTGAGTATAATTTCTTACACTGAATCGAACGGTGGTATTTTTGTCCTTATTGGGCGCATAAAACCAAAGATAAGGCACAGCAAAAAGTCAATCGTGAGAGTCCGAGATTAATTCGAAAGAAAACATTCCTCGAAAAAAGGAATTCGGAAAACGTGCAGGATTATTTTGAGCGGCTTGTCTTTAAAAGGCCATAAATCGCAAGAATAGAAATCAATTTTGAAATCAATTTTCCATCCGTAAATACAAGTTTTCACGCTGATTCGAACGGTAGTATTTTTGTCTTTGTTTGACGCATAAAACCAGAGATAAAGCCTAGCAAGTAGTCGATCTTGAGAGTACAAGATTAATAACAATTAATAAATTCCGAGCACGTGCAAGGAATTTTTAGTAGGCGACTAAGGAAACGTATTGATGCGAACACACTATAAAGATCAGGGGCCGGTTGTATAAAACTCTTAATCACTTTTTAATCACTATTTTGTAGTTAAATAGTGATTAACTCTCAAATACGCGCTTCTTATTGGATGACATTTCCATTTAACTATGATTAACTTTAATCACTTTTTTATACAACCGGCCCCTGGACTAAAGCCACCATTCAAGGAATTAAGCCGTGGAAAATTATCCATGCGAAAACAACAAAATTTACTGTCGTGGCTTGTAATATATAAAAACAAACGCCAAACAACTTCCTTATAGATGCATCAATCCTATCAGTTCATACATTAATCATTATGCGAATCAGCGTAAATCTTAATTATCATTTGTCATATCAACTTTGCACTATCCTTGGGATCTCTGAGTTCCGATTTGTCAGGAGGCTAATGGTGTCTCCAAAGAAAGTACATGCATGTGCAGACAACATAATACGTTAGACCGCAGAAAATTGCACAATTAAACTCATATCACAGAAGTGGTAAAGACACGTGTGACAACTGAACGGTATCCTGTTGTAACGTTTTTGACCAGACGTGGGTATTTATTTTGAAATTGATATTTGAGGTTGGTTAAAAAATAATTTTGACTATCTAATGGTTGGATCAGCAAAATTTTACCAGGAAAAATATTTCTCTTCGGTGCCACCCATCGCCATAAATAACGACCGGTCCCTAACGTTTAACTGGATTGCGAGGGTCGCAATTTCAAACAACGTCAAATTTTCAGAATTTCTAAGTAAACAGAATATTTCTGTGCAGATGATCTGCTCTCGGTTTAATTCGCCATTCACCATTAATGTTCACGTACTGCGCATGCTGTTATATTCATTTGTATATTTCTCTGTCATAGCAAACTTCTTTGTCATTTCTCCCCCTTAGAGAATTCACGAAGATTATCTGAGATATTTATTGACGAAAACTCCCATGGACGTCACGGAAGTGTACATGTATCTAGAAGAAATCGAAGATCCTGTAAAAACCTTGGAAATCTGTGAACGACTATTATCAAAACAAATGCCAATTCCAAATACCCTGTTCATTATACACTTCATGATAACAGATCTTGATGCACATGTGAAGCCCGCTAGGAAACATGCACTTCTCCGTCAGAGACTCGGTACTAATGCCGTGCTGTGTATCCCAGAAAGCAACCGACGTCCCTATGAGTCCCTAACATCTCAACCTTTGTTGTTGTTGGAGCAGCTCTTGATTGACATGAAGGTGGAATGGGCTGGAAAAGTGTTTGAAGATTTACAGAGTGAATTAAGAACAAATAGGAATTATGATGAGTGGTTAAGAAAGGAGATTTCGGTCGAAGCATTTGATGAGCTACTCGTGTGGTACGCTACCAAGGCCTTGGAATTTGATGTGGTGACTTATGAAGACCATGGTAGGTATAAATCTGTTTTACACCACGAAAGTAATTCTGGTACACGTTGGCTTAACTCGAACTAGGATTAGTTGGGTTCAGACTATAACCCGGTGTCCAATTCAGCTTGGCACACTTAAAGAAACTAACTCTGGTTAGACTCGACCCAAGGCGAACCCATTAGTTTCTTGATCTTTGTGTAAAACGGAGCCATCTAGTGTTTAATATATGTTTTAGTTTGTGAAAGACGGAAAGCTTTCGATTCGTCAGCGCGGATCTTCATCAGTGCTAATAATATATAACTTGTTACTAAAACTGTTATGATCTATAAGTTAATTCAACGGTCACATCAGCCATCACGCCATTTCATTTCAGACGAGATTATGTAGTTCTAATGAACACGTGTGCATTCAAAACAAGACAAATTTGTTTTAGTCATTGAAGAGAGCACGCCACGTACTATCTTTGACTGTCCCTTTTGATAGTATAGCATTGTGCTTTTCAATTCCAATTTCAATTGACTCTCTCATTTTGCGAGAAAAGGTATGAATAGTAATTGCCAAAATGGTTGCTTCGTCCCATTTTAAGCGATGGTCATACCTGTAAGTCCTTGCTAGTACGTTTAGTATATGTTTATAATTCAATGATCTGTGACGGTTATTTTTACTAAGAAATTCTTATATCTATTTTTGCATGTTCCATTACCTGATATAACTACTCATACTTTATTATTGTTCCATAAAGATGAATTGGTACATGAGTCCCATAACGACAAGACAAAATCTTTGGACACTCGGCAGATAAAGACTACAACTCCTATCAAGGGCCATCAAAGACATGCGAGTACTGGTAGGGCAGTGTTTATCATTGTAATGAACTCGGTCATACAAATTACGTACACATACAAATTACATACACATAATTTCATTACATACACTCAGTTGACAGAGCATTGGGCTAGTATTCCAAAGGTCGTAGGTTCGATTCCCAACATGACCAGGCATATTTTTCAAGCTTGCCCGGTGTGGATATACACTCTGAGTAACACCACAAACATCATTTTCACCTGAGTACATAACACCAACACAGAAAAAAATTATGTTCGAGTTATTCCCGGAAAATGTTGTGAATTTCATTTCACTGTACAACGTAAACAACCTCGCATTCTCATTGGTAGAGGACGTTTTACCTTTGCAACAATGAAGTTTGCCCCTATAGTAACACGTCAACTTTCATACAATAAACATCAAGTTTGGAACAATGAACACATGCTTTATTTATGCACGCCTCACGGTCAAATGCAATTGCCTGTATGTTGTGTAGCATCGCCTTTTTAGCGTGGATGAATTGGACGGAGTACCGTGGTAAAATTCGTAGTGGATTTCCCATTCTGATAACAAAAAGTCTGACACACGATACGGAAAAGTTGCAAACGATCTTCGTTTATCATTCAAGTTATTTCAAATAAGACAAAATGAATTTGTATTGCCATTAACTATCAAACTTCATAACCGCCTTGTTTTCATTTTTCTTCAGGAGCGACACGGTCATTTCGACGAAGTTCTACAAATGAGTCACAGCAGTCTGGGAGTTTTAAGATTCCTGAGAAAATACCAGCCGAGGGAGACTGGGAACCAGATTACAAACATAGTGTCTGTATGATATGCAAGGAAGTTGCTTTTAACATGGTATGCATCTCTTGTGAGGGTAGATTTACTTCCTCGGTTTATTTGTTTATTTTGCTTTCCGATTTTAAGGGAGCTTTAGATTTTTAGGGAGCTTTAGATTTGACCACGACTACGAGTACGAGATTCGTCAAGCGAAACGCATGCTGTATGCTTACGCCATCCCGTACTGACGCGAAAAAGTCGTAGCCGTCGCCCATCTGAGTACGAAATTGTGGAGAAATCTCGTAGTCCTCACGACGACTTTTCAAAAAAACAAAGAAAGTTGGCTTTTTTTTGTTTTCCAAAAATAATTTGTAGCCGATTTATATAGCGTTTATCCGGCGCAAATAATATATTAGTACTAAATATCTGGCCTGTTTTTAATGTTATGACTTATTTACACGTTTTGTAGGAGATTTTAGTCTGCAGGAGAAAGTTTTTCTCTCGTTATTCGTTTACTGCTATAAAAGCAACATTTGAATGGGAACGAAAACGACTACGGTAATTTCCTAGCACGCGATCAAATCTCGTACTCGTACCCGTAGTCAAATCTAAAGCTCCCTAATAACCACAGTGAAACACGAAATTTGACTGGTCAATTTGAATGCCTTTGGCTTTGCGCGAGCTTTTTAAAATGTCGGACAATGAAAGCATTTTAACGTGTGAAGTTAACAGTATAATATATTAAACGAGAGACAAGTTAACAAAAACTTTAATAAAGTTATAATAAAGTTAATCTTGAACTGTCTGGTCCAGTGTAGGTAGTGCCGATAACATTATCAGGCTTTTGTGGGTAGGGATGCAACTACCATGCAGAGCGAAGGCCCTTCGTCTGGAGTGACTAGCTGGGGTCGGGAAAATTACATGAGCTTTTATACTAGGAATATAAAAGCTCACGTGACAAAAAAATTAAACCAATCAGAAGGATTTAGTCAAAACAAAGTATAAACAAAAAATGTAAATTACAGCTTGCGCTGCCAATTTAATGTAAAAGGTAGTTTAGGAACCATGCATCCCAATGGTTCCTAAACTATCTTTTTGCAAAGTGCTTAAAATGTGTTGTATTTTTTCAGTTCGTACGTCGCCACCATTGTCGTCGTTGTGGCAGAGTTGTGTGTGATACATGTTCTCCGTTCAAGCGAATTTTATCAAATTCTAGTCGTACACCTGTTCGTGTTTGTAAAGATTGTGATAAAGCCATGTTTGAACAGAGGTGAGCTGAAAGTTGTCATATCGAGGCATCCATTTCGTACATACGTATACGCTAAAGCCATGTTTACATTGTATCGTATCACTTTGCGTCCGACGCAAAAACCATACCGGATAGGGCTTCTGTTTACATATGAAATGTTGTTATCGTCTCAATTTCTGCAACGAACCGGTGGTGTGGCGGTTCGCTTTTCCAAGTGGTGCGGGTTGGGTTTTTCGAACGCGCTCACTGTAATGTAAACACCGATCGGAGCAATTTTCTGTCCAATTTGTGATTCAAGATGGCGTCTAGCAAACAAAAACTTGCTATTCTAACCTTATTTACGGGTATAGCTTGCTCACTCTTTCAAATCACGTCTACAATATTTTTGCTTTTGGTAAATATGTATCAGAAAAGACGAAGGCATATAAGGGCAGGGGCGGAAGCTGTTTACACTTGGGCCGTAACGTTTCGCGAACGAAGCAAAAACCTATCCGGCACAGTGTAAACGTAGCCTAAATTTCGGGAATGTTTTATACCCCTCCCCCCTTTGTATGCTATTATATGCTTTTTGGCACCCCCTCCTTAGTCTGCTCACAGACGCTTGTATATTATATATGACAAATCCTCCCCTGTACGTGGAAGTTCTGTTCATACTTTTCAGGTATAAAGTAAATGAGCGTATCTCCGAACAAATTACATTCACGCGATGACGTCATCTCCCAAATGGGTGGCGATCACCCACAATGACTGTAGACACCAGACTGGGATAGCGGAATGAAGTACCAAAACGTTCTGATATTATGCCTACAGAAATCATGTTTTCATAAAAACATTGCATTCCATAAAAACCTGTTTTCTGATATTAAATTTCTTATATGGTAAAGTTTCGGAAAGATAATGAAAACTGTCCGACGATATGAAGATATATAGTACTTTACAAATGAGTTTATTAATAATTTAGTTACAGAAAAAAAGAAGCTGACACTATCATTTATTCTGGTTCTCTACCAACGTATATGAGTAGGAGCTGGGAAGGCAGAGGTAAATATCCCGATATAACAGTTGTAAATGAGTCACATTGGATAGCAGATCATTCCACCAACCTCGTCAAATATCCATGCTAGGCACAACTAATAGTTTTCGAGCTAATTAACTTCGTTTTCATTTCGTGGAATGTATCGCGAGCACTTCATTGTCGCTGATAGAATGTGCATTGTGTAAGCCGCTCTTTATTCAACATCGCGTACAGTAAGACCAAAATAAAACCAGACTTTAAGCCTTCATGTCTTCTGTATCAACGATATCCGAAAGCATCGTAGCGTTCTCTTTTGTCGCTATTATTTACTCTGAACTAGCGCTCCCAAAACAAAGAAATAGGCTACCCTACGTTTCGAAAGGACACGTTTGCAATGGCAACGTGGAAAACGTCTATAATTGACTAGGCTACAGACGCTGTATAGTATTACATGCATGTATACAGTACATATATTTAAAGTTTTGTTGGTAAAAGTTTTATGTATTTATCGACTTCGCAACTGCTCCTGGTTATAGCACTAAATAAATGTATAAAAAATTACCCTCGTAATTTCCATGTACAAAATCCGTCAAGTAATATTTCAAATTTGACTATGAGGACTGGACTAGATTTCAAGTCCCCGCAATTTGATCTAGTCCGAGGCGAAACCGAGGTCTAGTCCAGTCCGAATTGGAAGATTTGAAATGACATCTCCTACGAATAAATCGCCACTTAAAGTGATTTGAATTAATTTTGATCATAGTTAATAGAATAGATGGTTTGTAAACTCATTAGAATAACAAAATAACTCATTATCTATGCTCGTCAACGTTTATTCATAAATCTGGTCCTTCACCGTCACGCGCATGTGTATTGTATTTTACCAAATCCACCAATAGCAATGTTTTAGGAAAGTTACCTATCCATGAATTGAACAATAGGGTAAATTGGAAATTGCTATTGGTGGATTTGGTAAAAATACAATACACACGTGACGGTGAAGGACCAGACATAGATAATGAGTTATATTGTTATTCTAACAAGTTTCCAAACCATCTATTTTATTAGCTATGTTTTGATCCAGTCTTAGGCCTGAATTAGTTTTGATCCAATCCTATATATGGATCAATATACTTCACCAGGTATACAGTATTATCATGTGAACAAAATAAAGCAATATGGTTGGCAAATTTACTCATGAATTAGTAATGAGTTTGAGATCATTAGTTGTATCGATTGTAGTTATGCGTTTGTTCGGTCTTCGGTTTTTGTTCTCTTCTATTTGAAATTGTCAGCCTATCCTGGATTCACATCTGAAGTCCCTAAATAGAATATTTCACTATATATTTATTAATGAATGGCTTATATTCCATTAATTTTTTTCTGGAAATTTCATGTTTAGCCAGCGCCGAATTCCGAGAAAGACTGGACCCAGCGGTGCCGAAATCAGAAGACGAGCTCAATTTTGACGTTCACCAAGGCTGGAGGTTGAATTTCGATGAAGAATGTAATAAAGTGATTCGAGACGATTTTCTCTATGAACAAGTGAGTAATATATGGTAGTTTTGTAATATACCTCTAAACTCAGGTTGCTCAGCTAATTTTCAAACTTTTAGGTTTTACACTTGGCTCAGTAAAACGTTGATTTCAAAATTTAGTTATTTTTTAAATATTCAAGGATACAAAGTCTTCCTTGAGAATATAACCGCAAAGTCATATCCCACAGAAGTATAAAAGTTTTGAAGCTAGGATTCGCGAGGGATTTCGCCATGTTTGTTGACATATGCCTGCGCTCGCCGACAATAAATACGCAGCTCAAAATGTCCGGTATAATTTACGCTTCCGCTTTCAAAAAATGCGCCGGATAATCGCTACTGCTACACCAAATATTTCTACAAATTATTTTTGCAGAAAGGAATAAAAATTTTCTTGTTTTTTAAAAAGTCGTCGTGAGGACTACGAGATTTCTCCAATATTTCGTACTCAGATGGGCGACGGCTACGACTTTTTCCCGTTAGTACGGGATTGGCGTAAGCATACAACGTGCGTTTCGCGCAATAATGGCGAATCTCGTACTCGTGCTCGTAGTTGCTTCTAAAGCTCTCTGGTATGGTTTCGAGTACAACTACCTGAAAAATACCTGGGGCCGGTTGTATAAAAAAGTGATTAAAGTTAACTATAGTTAGTGGAAACCTCATCCAATAAGAAGCGCGTATTTGAGAGTTAATCACTATTTAACTACAATCACTATTTAACTACAAAATAGTGATTAAAAAAGTGATTAAGAGTTTTATACAACCGGCCCCTGTAAATTTAATCCCTATTAATTCGCAGTTTCTTGACAATTAACAACAGTATAGTTAACAATTATTCACCGAAGTGAAGGTGAATAGTGCGATGATGTTCACCAAAACGCGAAGCGTTGAGGTGAATATCCTTGCGTTATTCACCGTTACTGATGTGAATAATTTAGCATTTACCACAACAGAACAAAAATTACCAAAAAAACGGAATTTGTTTTTGTATTTCAGCTCCTGTAATACAGTAGTTGTAAACAAAACAATATTTACACGCTTTTAGTAATTTTATTTATTAGAAATAACTTTAAAGAATTCCTGTACACACTGTTAAACAAAACTTTGTGACTTTCTTTGTGTTTGGCAAAACGGCAGCTTCGTTCAGTACAAATTAGATTTGCTCATCTGTAAGTAACCGGAACGAAACTGGAAGCCATTTTGGTTTTTTTCCGGAGGTGAATGGTGCAAGGATATTCGGAACTGATTAACCAATCAAATTGCGTGAAAAGCACCATTCATCTCCTGAGTATATACTAATACAATTTATATTCAACACAAAGCGAATGTTGTGGTTTAATAAAGAAACTACAGTGTACATGTTTCTCTATTGTGTTTGTCGGGCTTATTCATAATTATATGGCTTTAGCACTGTCTTGAAAACTATGAAAGTCAAATGTCACTTGTTACATTTATGGTTTAAAGTGAAAATCTCGTTTCAAGTTGCTAATAGTAATTGACGACAGCAGTTGCGTAAGCTCGAGGTTCGTCCATTGGCGCCATATCTGACCACGTGTAAGTTTGAAAGTCGTAACATTCCACTGAGCTGATCCTTGAACTTCGCTCATCTGCCCCGCCCATCACTATCAGTTTATTGCCGACATCAACCGCTGTGCAATACGCTCGCTTCTTCTGCATCTTGGGCAAGATATGATGACGTTGTGTGACGATGTCATACATTACGACAGAATCAAGATAATTGCCTTTTCTATCTAAACCACCGATCACAAGAACTTTGTTTTGCCAGCTTGCTGTGGCCATGCCAGAAACAGCGTAAGGAAGTCGCTTGAGCTGTTTACATTCTTTCTTCGCTGGATCATATTCAATAACAGTATCTGTGGCAGTATTTGCGTACTGTTTACAGCCACCAACAATATAGACCTTATCATTGACTACCGTCGCACCATGATAACACTTGGGCTCTGGTAGCTTGCACACCAACTCTGGTTTATAGGGAGGAGTCAATGGAATTACATGTATTGTGCTTAGGGCCAAGTCTTGGGAGTCAGTCAGACCGCCAATGACGCAAAGATCGTTTTGACAAAGTACAGTTGTATGACCCCGACAAACAAATGGTAATCGGACTTGTGATTCAGTCCACTGAGCATTATGCTGAGACAGATCGAGTTGTTTAACAATGTCGGTTGAATGTCCGACACTCCCCCCTGCAATATGCATGTGGTTCTCATTCAGAACAGAACTCGCGCCTTCACATTCATAAGTTGCTGCCAAGCATCGCCATTTTCCACTTGCCACGTTTAACACTATCGTAGATTTGACACCCTCCCCACCGGCCACAACGATTTCTGCTCGGGGCTCGAGAGTGCTGTTTCCACTTGATTGTATCAAAGTTGCTTCGATTCTGGTAACAATGCTCGTTAGCTGTTGTATTTCGGTAACAACTTCGTCCTGAACATACGAACGAAATTTAGCCAATTCACTTTTCAACTCGCTGATTTCCGTTCTTGGACACGAGTGCTCTGAAGAGGACATGCATGGCATTGACTTGCTGCAGTAGTCACAGTTGATATTTTGGCAATCACATACTTGACGTTCATCACATCGGCTTATATCGTTAGCACATTCATCGTTTGAATATGACATTGGACTGAATTCAGACCTCTCTCCGTCTGCTGCGAGACAGCCTAGTTTGACCACCTTCGAGAAAACGCGTTGTTTATGTTCACACGAAGTATCCAATTCTGATAGTGTGTTGAGGAGAGAAGGCTGAACATTGCCCAGCGTCTCAACTGTAAGCGGGTCTTCACACCTTGGACATTTTTGTGAATTTCGTAGATATGTTGTGATGCAATGTCTACAAAAATGATGATCGTTTGTTCGACATTGTACTGGATCACGTAAAATACAAAGGCAAATCAGGCAATGTAGTTGATCATCAACTGGGCCTTCAAATCTTCTGCCTTCACATCCTTGTGCCATCTTTTACATCAGCTGAATTTTTCTTTATTATTTTCATAGCTTTAGTAAAATGTTTCAACTGCTTTTGCCATGTCCAGGCTACTGATGCCAAGGTATTTAAAGAATTTAATGATTTTAGCATTTTCGTATACAAAGAGACCTGGCTTCCCGTAGTGCTTCCGTTTTATTTTCGTTTATTGCAATTAAGTTACATAATATTATAAGATAAATACAATATCAGCGTCGTTTATACATGCGAAAGTATGCCGCTTCTTCGATATGTCCCGAACGTCTTGTATAACGCTTATAAATGACAATTTGTTTGACAGCTGCGACTAAAAAACGAGCTGAAAGCTAGTTTCTCGTATTTCACGTGTTTTTGGAAGTTTGTAGTTCGTAGCTTGTTTCAGCCGCCGTTATATACGACCATACGTTTATGAAATTATGGCTTCATTTTGCTCGTATGTATCTCATTAACATTATTATACTGTAGTTACATCCCCCGCAACTAAATAAGCCAATTCAATGCACGGTTAAGCCACTTGAGGTAACAAAGACTCTTTGAGGAAAGGCTCTTGGCTGAGTTTGCTGTTATGTACTATACAGCTATTTCAATTAAGGTTGTTCCCGAAGCAAGCGGAAAAGTCAAAAGGATTGCTGAGAATCGCATAAAAATTAATGAACTCTCCGCTAATTTGCTCAAACCCATTCATTGTAATAATATTCAATGAATGGAAATCAAGTAAGCTGACAACACGACTGTTCGAAGAAAAGTTTCTCTAAAATTTTATGTTTTTGATGGCATCATTTGATAAATTTACGTCTTGAGTATGACTCTTATTAAATCTGGTCGGTAAATATTGCAAAGTGTATTCAGAAAAATTGAAATTTTCTACTTTACTTAAGCATGCATGAGACCTTCTGAACAAAGATTGCAGTTAGCTTCAGGCACTTGCAGGTAGCGCCATCCCAACATCTGACAGGCATGGGGAATTGTCTATTGCGAAAAATGCAACAATATAGACCATAGACGGATTTTCATATTTATTACTGGGGTGGTGCCAGAAATTTTAGGGGGGTGAGCCGTGAGCAGGTGACTGAAGCAAAACAAAGTGTCACCAAACCCCCAGTAAGGTCTATATTCTAGGGGTGGAGCACTAGAGCCGCGAAGGGGAGTCTAGAAAGCAGAAAACAAAGTATCCTAGGAAAAATGTGAAAAAAATCATGATTTCTAGCTCCGAAAAAAAGTTTTTTGAAGTTGTCAATTTGTCATATCAATGGATTTGGCATGTCCGATTTTCTGTTGAGACTTGAGAGAGTTGAAGACTTCAAATTAAATGAACCTGTAAGAGTGTAAACCAAATAGGCCAATACACAATATGCTTTTACTTTTATAAAGTCATTGACATTGTGTTGTTTGAATCCGAGTACAATTCATGATGAAACTCTGATGTAAATAATATTTGGAGCGTAAAGATTAAATCTAGGCAAGTCTATTTCCTAAAAGAATTAAAAACTAAAAATAGTGTTCGTAAATATTCCAAACGTTCCTTGCGTGCAAGCTATTCGCATGACAAGGCACTGCAAACTCTATTCAGGGAAGATAATAGAGTTTCAAAACTTCACAATTGCTCCAATAAACCAGTGAATGCAAGCGAGGAGCGATTAGTTTCAGAGTGTTGCACTGTATTTTTCTATCCGAGTGTACTTCTACGTTTATTTTGTATCATCAACACTCTTCACGTTGGCGTGGACTATTTAATTACTTATTTATTATGCCGAATATTGGGGGGGGGGGGGTTGAAATTTTTTTTGGAGGGGTGGACATTTTGTTTGGGGGGGTTATAGCTAATATTGGGGTGGTAGCACCCCCCCCCCCCCCCCAAGAAAATCCGTCTATGATATAGACCCTTTGATTCCAATCTTAACGGTTCCCATGTTTCTGTTGCAGGCTCCTAGTTCGTCTCTGTGTACCTCGATCCTGGCGTTGCATGGCAACAGTAAAACGTGTGCAAAACTTCTCCTTGAACTTTGCAACAAACTTTCACAGAAGCTGGGAATGAGTGAAGAAATTGATAACAATTTATTAATAAGGTATGGCTATACCAGTGTTTGGATTTCACGACAGTCAATCAAGACATATGTCATATAATGAACTTACATGATTAGGAAACTTCTAAAATTTCTTCTAGGTTTTTTGCGAACCTTGTCGAAGGTCACCCCAACCTCGTTCCCAAGGCTTTCGTATGAGGACGAGGCGAGGCACGAGAAAGCCCTGGTCTGGGCCGGTCATTTTTGCATTCTGATTGGCTAACGCCATATTGTCTAAAAATAAGTGAACTTGACAGTTGACAACAACAATTCAAAATTTGTATTTTTATGATTCTTGTGAGTACGAGAATGTTTTGCAAAATAATCTTTCGAAGCAAGACGTTTTCCCGACTGCATGATTTACTTTCGCCTTGGCCGGTTACAAAACTTAAAAGCAGTGTCGACGTGAGCCGTGATGTTTCCTGACAAAACAAGAAACGTCTACCATTATTTAAGCTGTAGTTTTCCTTGTACAGTATTTATAATGTAGTACAGATGTCTGATGAAATACTACGCGTATTGCATTGTGGTAATATTTTAATTTACAATATTCTGTACTGACAAATAAAAGCAACACAAACAATTAAATGAAACTACTAAATTAATTTAGGCTCCGTTAAATAGCTCTACGCCTAGGCCGACGTAGAGTAGTCTCTACAAGATTCGTCACGCCACCGAGTTTTACAGATTCAGAATACTCCGAATACTTGAAAATTGCGACTATACGATAAAATAAAACAAAGATTGTGAAGGGGATAAAATTTGTGGGCAAGCATTGCTCCTGAACGGCAACTAGTGTTGGTGTCCAGCGAAACAAGCGAATCCGTATATTCCTGTACAGCGTAAACAGGTTACGCAAGGTTTTATATTTGTGTTTATTTATATTGAACTAAGTCAGATCTATAAGAGCATATTTTAAACTAAATATTAAAGGCAATAGCCATATTGTTCAAAACGAGAGAAAGCAAATTTCGTGTGAATCACCACTTGCATGGAGACTCCTAGATGCAGCTTGGATGCAGCTTTGCTTGTGGTTGAAAATCTCCAGAAATATCGGTATACCCTAGAAAACATAGACGGGGTCTTCAGAGATTTCAGCTGATTCGTGCCAAACTTCGCTCTACACATAAATAATATCGATTGAGAAGTCTTTTGGCTGTTTTTTTTGTTTCGAAGACTTGTATAATTCATTAAAGAATATCTCGCCACTCCTTGACGTAGTCACGTGACTGGCCCAGACCAGGACTTCCTCGTGCCTCGCCTCGTCCTCATACGAAAGCCCTGGGAACGAGGTTGAGGTCACCCTTAAAAATTATTTTATTTTGATATTGTTTTACATGCATGCATGCATATCATGTATCTACTAAAGCGGCTGATGCTTAGCTTGTTTTGGATGCTTGTGCATAATTTTTAAACATGCACTTAAGCCTTGTTTCCATATCACGATCTTTCTCAACGGCCAGTTTATAATAGTTTATACCTGTAAACCACATATAAATCATAAGTATTCTCTAGTTATATTACTCTGCGTATTTCTGTTCTAAAATGTTGTATTTCGGTTGACGAGAAAGATCGTGACTCAATCTTGACGACTACATGGAAACCAGGCTTCACAACGAATTGTGATATTTTTAGAAAGGCTGGAGATCACGTGAGAGTCACGTGATTTTCAAAGCAGAGTCAGGCTCGTCTTGAACGTTGCATATTTTATGTATAATTGTTCTTTCACAATACGATAGTCGTCGATCGGCAAGATCTCCATCACAACACCAGCCCCTCGTAAAATTTCTGCGCGGTCCTTGATGCTGCACCATAATCGTAGAGCCGTAGGTTCAATCTCTGCCTGAGGACCTATGTGTTTATACACATCTACAATGAAATGAATGAGAATGAGGAAGTCGAATGAGATGTTTATTAAAAACTACCCATGCAAGGCACCTCTTCGAATATACGATAAAACAGTGTCAATAATTCTTACAAGTAACAAAACAAGTTTAGCAAAATACAAAACAATAGATTACAATACAAAAAACATAAGACAATCAATTAGAAGAAGTTATTAGAAGAGTAATAAAGAGCCGATAAAGCGAGCAGGCTGCCTCTTCTCTCTTATTGTAGATTTCTGCCTACATCGAACTCCCACGTTTCTCTTAACTATACTTTCCTATCTCATGCATGCATGCATGCATGCATGCACTTCATAGTTCGTACTTTCGTGTCTACTTTTCCCCCAATTCCTGCCTTCGTAGTATCTAACCTAGGGTATAATGTAGACTTCCCTACGTATTTATCTACCACCTTGACAAGCTATATTCGAGTCCGATAGCAAATCATTTTGCTTTTTAATTTTCTACCTAGTATTATCTGCCAACTGCTATATCACGCCAAGTTGAAGTTTACAAATTGCGGAGAGACTCACGGCGTGGAACTATGTGATACGTAAGTTTTATACTGTAACCGTGTCCGTGTCAATATCAGATAGTTTACGTTCACCCAGTTCTTTGTCCACATTCACATTCCTACAGGCTAGTGTCAAAAGATTGAAAAATATAGATACTGATGGATGTCAGTGGCGTTATTGAACACGTCAATGCATGTGATCCTCTTTCAGTCCTTGAGTTATTATTTCGATTTTCACACGGGGATTCACACACAAGACTTATTTTGGAAAGAAACTGTGAACTCTTTCCTGAAACCCATAGGTTTTTTCATGGCGAGAATTAGTGATGGACATTGTTATTACTTATTAGTTCGGGTATGAGGGTGTATACCAATATGACAGAATAACACGAAAATAAGCAAACTTTAATAAGGCAAAAACTACAACGACGACAAATGGAAAGGAATGTTAACATTGGAATTTTTTCAAATGTGATATGATGCTTCATGTTCCCTCATATTTAAAGTTTTCGAAAAGAATTGTCAATTAGTCTTTTTTGGCCCTATTGCATGTCGCCTGCTTTAGCGGCAATCTAATATATCATGTCGAGAACGATCGTAACATAATCATATGTTTCCTATAATATTTAGAAACTATGTATTTTCTATTTTTTGGAACAGATTAAAGCGAGTAGTCAACTACAAAATTAAACATGCTTGGAACATACATTTTCATATTTCCAGCATAACTCGTGTTGATCTCACATAAGGATTTTCATCAAGATAATGCTAAGTAAATCACTGACTCGCGATAGCAGAAAAGTAACCTCGACGTAGAAAAGGGCCGAATACAGTCCAGGACATTTTTTGACAAATTATCAATCAGCATTTGCTGCGTAGCTTTCCTTAAAGTTATTTAAACTCTGAAATGTCCAAACTACATTGCTGTCTTTATAATGCATGTATATGGGCTTTCCCATTCGCATTTTTGTGTCGTTCGTTCCCAGTCCCAGTAACCCAAATCCCATTTTCCCAGTCCAAAAATACGCAAACCCATGCATGTTCTCGTTTTACCCCTTCGCACAAACGCGTGTTTACTTAGAAATACGAGGGAGGATACTCAACAGTCACCCCGCGAACTCGAGTCGTATATGAGCTGATAGCCAACGAGATGAGTAGTACCGAGTGCCATATCAGTCATATACGACAAGAGTGAGTTTAACTGTTTTATTATATAGACAACTATACTGCTTTTACAGACTCTTCATGCAGTATGGCAATATTTTGACATTTAGTTTGGCAATTTACACAACTTAGCCTATGCCTGAGAAAACATTGCTGTTCGTATTTTCAATCAGTATTTTGAGCATTGCTAAAACTCAATTTTTATATATTTAATATTTTTAGACAAAACAAGTGCTTGTTGACTTTACTTCTATAAAGAGTTCTTTGTTTTTAAAGGGGCACTGTCATCAAAATGTTTATTTTCTTAAACGAAAATGCTCTTAAAACTGTATGGTAACTTGTTTTGAAGATTTTTGTTCCCATGCTTAGTTCTTTTGTGTTATTTCGTTTTGTTTGTAACCATGTGACATCATTTATTCAATTACATATATAATGAGATATCAGTAATTGTTGTGTATCTTTGCTATTTTTTATCAAAATCTTTCGAAAGATGTGTTAATTTAACCTACATCATTAAGCATACTGTTTTTTGAACAAATCCATCAAAAATAGCAAAGATACACAAGAATTACTGAAATCTCATTATATATGTAATTGAGTAGGCTAAATGACGTCACATGGTTACAAACAAAATGAATATCTCAAGAACTACGAATGGGAACAAAAATCTTCAAAGCAAGTTACTATACAGTTTTAAGAGCATTTTCGTTTAAGAGAATAGAAATTTTGATGACAGTGCCCCTTTAATTAAATCAGTTTTGTCAAGAAAATTATACTCTGATTTCTGTTCATATGTTCGCTTTTTCGGCATTATTTTTTTCAAAAATATGTTTTTTAACCAGTGTAAAAGTATTTGCTAACCTGTAAACAGTTGCTGGGATTTTTTTCATTTTGTTTTTATTGCCGTTAAGGCTATAAAAAAGCGAATAACGTGCTGTTTTCTCATACGCAAAACTCCGGTAATTCTTGCGCCGCCATCTTGTTTTCTCTACTAGCAGGATATGAGCTAATATCCTGCTAGTAGAGAGCCAATCAGATTGCAGAATAGCTTATATCCAGTTGCTGTCTATATAAAAATCACCCTTATTTCACAAGCTATACACAAAATGATCAGCCGAATACGTCTTATAATATGTCCAAACAGATAAGTCGTCTTTACATTAAAATAGCCAGTGATTTTTTTAAAAAAAATCCAAGGTCGTTTATATATAACTTGGACAAGTATTTTTAAACTGGGTTTAATGAATCCTGTTAGCATTTATTATATAGGCTATCATTTGAAACATTTTCGCGTACAATATTTGGTAAAGAAATATTTCTCTGACTTGTGAATGTTTGTAACTCATATTCTCGATATTTTAGATACATGAGTCGTGTTGAATTGGTGAAATTTCTCATTGAATCAAATTTCTACGAATTGCCGTCAATTGAAGATCTGATGTCATCACAAACGGCAAGGTAAGTGGGATTAAGGTGAAATGCTGATGTGAACGGATTAATATCTCTATACTCTTTCTATATATTAGCTTTTTAATATATGCAAATTAAGTGTTTCCCCTCCAATCACGCTTTCCTCTCTTATCCTTGGCTTACCCCTTGTACCCTCTAATCCGTCCGTCCACATCCTCGTTTCAGCCGAATCTAAGGAAAGCTATAATGGCGAATTATTGTTAGTTGATGTTTTTCGGCCCGACAAATCGAAATATGTTAGCCCACTCACATTTGGCTCGCTATATGCTTTATCGTACTTATCAAAGATATGCACATGCGTTAGATGTTTAGTAAGGCTAGAAACAAATTACGACGCTGTATTTCGGTCGCATGTGCACACCTGTACACCGCATTAAAAATTAGTAAGTCATGTTCGAGGGATGTTTATGAAAGTTATGAATACTATATTATTCAAAAGCCGGGATGTTTATGAAAGTTATCAATAGTAATTCAGATTTTAAATGCGTGCTAATGATGCGTGAGATTGTCTCCATGGACAGTAAACACTAATAAAGTAAACAAATAAATTCATTTTACTGCAAGCCAAGTATTAAACGTTAAAGTAATAAATTCATTTTACAAGTAACATAAAGATTAGCTCGCAACTGATCTTTATGGGCATTTAAGTTGAAAATGTCCATAAAGATCAGGTGCTCATATTTTAACTAGTACGTCATAACTGTCGTGAACATGTCAAAGTGATCGATGTAATAGAGTGTCGATGTATCTTTACAACATAAAAGACTATATAGATAGACTATTTCACATCGTCGAGATGGTCACGACGGTAATTTACATATTGTTATTGTACAAACAAGTAAAATAACAATATGCAAATTAGGTAAATGAATGAATTAAGCATTCGTGCATGATAGTCATAAAAAATTTCATGAAATGAACGGATTTTTGAAATTGATAGCCGTTTCAAAATTGTCTGCTTTTTTATACACCCTGTATATTCATTACAAGCTCGCATCATACTGTGATACTGTGATATGCCAATCTGGCTGAACCAGTTACTGTGCATCGATTAGTTTCCATTGTAAATTGTAGAAAAGTTGAACTTTATTGGATAGCCTACTTACGACTTTACGCTTGACATATCTTGGTAAAAAGTAATTTCTTCCAAGTCAAATTACAAGTCGCAAAGTTTGCGACTTCAGTCCACAACTCCGCTACTGTTTTCTTCGCTCTCTCGCCCGCGCTCTGAATTTCAGCGATTAACTTTATAAGCACACACAATGGTGCAGAGAGAGCGAGATGTGGGCAGTTAAATAAAGGTGGTGATTCTCTTTTGAACGAAAGCAACAGGACCATTGGAATGACACACGATGTACGGGATGACACAATCGTTCGATTTACAAATGAACATTGTGCTTTCCAGGTCGCCTTTTCTAGAGTAACGTAGAAAGTAAAACGAGTCCTTTCCCCTGCTATAGGTTAGGACAATTGTTTTTCCTATCACATAATGAAATACAAACCCTTTAACTACGTGACCTTTTGGTACCTTTATTGTTGACTTCAAGGTTCCGTCTTTGGTGTACATACACACACCATCTCGATTATCTGACCGTGTCATGATTTCATTCTTGTCAGAAATGCACAAAGTGTGCAACAAACGTTGGTCCCGTTCAAACTTGTGTTTTAAATGTCCGGTATTGTCACAGATGTACACGTTATAGTCGAGATTTTCGATTATGATAATGTCATAGTTCTTGTCCATTGCAATTTTCACCATCATTCTGTGTGTTGCATCAAGAAACTCCAACGTACACTGATACTGTACATCGTAATTATCATCCAATGCATTCATCACATAACTTTTAGTATTCACTGCATTACCTGAAGTGTTTGTTTGTGTTTGAAGCCATCTGATGGCGTACACGTTATCCTTGCTATCCACAGCTAGTGCCATCAGTACTTGGTAGATCAATTCGCCATCTTGGGGCTCAGGAAAATTAACCACCTTGATTTCCTTTGTGCTAGAAATAATTTTTATAGCGCCACTACTCCGTGTGATTATCTCACTTCGGCTGTTCACAACAGCAGAATAAGGCTTTATTACTTCAGTAACCAGGTGTTTTGGTGATTGAATCATTTCATCCGACGGCGCTTGTTTCCAAACCTCGTACCAACCGCGTGCAGGGTTAAAATTGCGCTCAGACAACTCAATTGTCGGCCAGCATTGCACGTCGGGATATTTACCACCGAATTTCGCACTGAACTCAAAAATGATGAAATTTGTTAGCATGACTGATTTGACCTTCTCGAATCGTTCGGCTTTATTTAGCTTTGACTTAAGCCCACCGCTTAAATAAACTGAGAATATTTGTCGAACGGCAGACAAACCATGAAGCTCTTCAAGGAATAATCTACAAGCGGTTGTTGTTGAATCCGGATTTTCGAGGTACTCGAGAATTCTGGCAACGACACGTAATTTGCACGCCATTATTCTCTCTGTAACATTCAGGCCTTCGTTCCAGAAAGCTTCCGTAGCTCTTTCTCGGGCTGTTTTAAAAAGATCTTTAGCAGATTTAAAGTGCTTTTTCGATACGAGACTTAAGCTTTTCGTGGCGTGAGCTAGTGTCAAGGCTTCGTTGAAGATACCACACTCGCCATCTTTCGGTATAAACACTGATGTTTCATTTTGACCGTTTTCAGCTTGTTCTGGTGCCGTTGTATGCTTGACATTAGATTGGTCAAGCGCTAGATTAAGTAAAAGCACACCTTCTTTCAAGAAACTGTAGCTGCTGAGTGGATCTTTACGGGATAAACAGTCGAGTGTGGTTTTGATGTCGTTTAAATCTCGAATAATTATTTCACGAAATTTTTCATCCGTCGTGTCGCCATCTTTTAGCTTTTTTGCTGCGAAATCACGCGCCTTGTTCCACAGTAAGCCCACGGTTGAACTTAGAATATTCGTAATAACAGATGCCATGCCGAAATGATTTGTAAAGCAACTTATCGTAGAGTATATCGTGTTGTATTCTGTGTAGAATGATGTCATGATTAAAAGTAATAATATGTTGTTCCTGTCACATGACATGTCAGTGGAATGTGGGAATGGCTCAAGGGTAATCAGTCATTTATGAGAGTAAATTTTGACACAACAGGCATAAACACAAATAAACTTTGAGTTAGCAAGACTTTGATCAGTAATATTTTAAATTTGTAAAATTAGTGATATGATTTAGTTTGAAGATAACTGTCTCCATAGTTACCGGCGTAAAGACGTCTTCAAATATTATTACTGAGTTCCGAAATACCCACGCTTGCTTCCTGTAATTGCACTTCCCGAATGGGAAAGTGTATTCAAAACCTCATTAATAATTCATGAGGAAAACACAAAGAAAAATCATAAGCGTGTCGTATCATTATTTATTATATGGACAATGGTGTTTTACTGGAAACTAAAACACTCATAGAACTCATACGTCACTACATCCGGGGCCAGATGCGCGTATTTTCCGTATTTCACCCCTGCTAGTGACATACGAAGTTCGAAAATTTCACGTCCATCATCACGTTGAAACGAAAACATTTAAAAGACATCTTGAGATAATCGCAGTGCGTGTTTTATCGGACCTAAAGAGACTCGGCTTCGCCTCGTAATTTTATATCTGATAGAACACTGCTGCTCATCTTTTAAACAGTACTTAAATCACCGTTTATCTGTTTACCGATCGAGGAAACGAGCTATGTTTATGGTGTTTTCCGCTTACCTAGATCGCTGCCCCACGTAAAATGGCCGGCGTTAATAAATACGAATTAATCAATTTTTCCCCCTTTTATCTAGGCGACTTCGCGACAAATTGATAGAGAATGAAAGTCTGACCTTAGCAATGGAGGTGACTACAAAATGTGGTCTTGATGCGGGAGCTGTGTGGGGAGCCTGGGGTCTAGCATATCTTCAAGTCGGAAAATTTAAGGAAGCTCGTCAGAAATTCAGTAAATTCTTGAAGGTATGTTGCTTTTTTTCTAAATATTTGATCGTCCGCATGTCTATTTGTCTATGCATCTTATTTTTGGCACATATCACTGGCGTCAATCTCAAACCCTGAACCTGCAATCCTCTGTGGAGGCTTGCTGGGGCTCTGGGAAACACCAGCAAATTTTGCTCGAAAATCAAATTTTGTATCGAAATTTGTAAACCAGGTGGGGGGGGTCTTTTCAAAAACTAAAATAGCTTGCGCTGAGACGGAAGCTTTAAGAGAGGCTGTCTGTAAATATCGCCTATGTCGTGCAGAACGTAAAATATCAAAATCGCTCAAACTTTGTCAAAATGTAAGTTAGTTGGACCTGATAATATAAATATGTGTTTAACTTTGATTCGAAAAATATTTTTAACGAGAAGTCGATATTTGTGTTCTCACGGCTGACGGGCGTATTTTCAGTGCGATACAAACTACTTCAGATTGAGCTTGTTTATGCTGGTAAATCAAAAGTACTGCACATTTAAACTTATTTTTCGTAAAATACAAACACCAATGTACAAGTAGCAGCTCTCAAAGTCGAATTTGATGTAGATTTGAATATTTTATCGATTTTTCAACTTGTCGCTTGTTTTACGCAACTTTAGACTATGTCCGATTAAAATCCATATATCGCCACTGATACCTCGAATTAGAACATGAACATTATATCAACGTTTTCAGCAAGGATTGATCTTTCGATAAGTGAAATAAAATTTTTGGGCCATAAAAAATTTCAAGAGTTTGAGCGAATAATGGAAGGGTCAGATTGCCCCAAAACGGCTGTTTAGCCCTAAAACGGCTGTTTACGCAAGGCGGCAAAATGAATGAATTGCCTTGAATATATTCTTGTTAGCTAAATAAATAGCAAAGCAATGTGAAATATTGTACATTAACTGAAGTTCGTGTCGTTCTTCAGCTTTTTAAGCGTTAATCGTAATATTATTAATACATAATATCAAACGGCTGCAGTACGCTAATGACTTAAGTGTAATAATATCTACCTTTCTATAGCGAAATCTTCTTTGAGCGCTCTCTGTGGAACCCAATGAACTTCGAAAATGTTCTTATGACTTACAGTCGATTCTACATAACTTTTGTCAAATGTTCCGAACTTCTTTCTGATCACGAAGCTCATAAATTCGACTTAATTCGTTGCGAAGTTCAAATGTCCGTAATAAAATTCACAAGCCAGTTTGTAAACAAAGCCTCTGATTGGCTTCTTTTAATTTACGTAGATTTATCTAGTTATCTATTAATATGTTTCTAATAATAAATAAAAATACGGTGAATAAGAGGAATTTTCAAGAAATTAGAGTTATTACTCAGCAAATTAATGTGCATGAAATAAAATATAATATGATGCAGACTTATTTTTATTTGGTATACTTTGGTATATCGTCAGCTGTGTTCAATTACATTGTTGACGTTAATAAAGGTTTATTGTAATAAATGTCGCTGTCACTTTTAACCCATAACATAAATCGCAATTTGTCGCTTTTTTCCAGTCAGAAGCTGTTGTTTGTAGCTCTTTTTTAGAGAGTCTGTCGCCTCTTTTTAAGGAATGTCGCCTGTCGGCTATAACCCCTTGGTGCGCCTCATTAACCGAATAAATTAGTTTGTCGCGGAGAAAGATTTTAGTGTTGCTGTAAATTTGCGAAGCTGTCATTCTTTTGTTTAATTAATAAAGTTCAATCGAATACATTTTTATTGTTAATTGTTAATTCGAGGGGTATGGCCCGGTGCACCTTTTTTGGTGCAGGTGCAACACTCTAAGTCTAACCCTTAAATAACGAAACTCGGCAAAAAAGTCGCTAGCGTTTTCATCCATGCACTATATGTGCTCGATAAAATTACTAATGTTTCTGGCCTTATTTAACATAACTTAACTTACTGCATGAGGAAAGATTGCCGACATAGCTATGCATGGGCTTCCTGTCTTGTGCACTTGCGATATTATTACACCCGTTTTCAAAATTACGCGACCAAGGACGAAAATGCTAGAGTTTACATGTCAGTTTTATGGTCATTCGGTCACGAAGTTTAAACTTTGAGTTTTGCGGTTTCTTGTCGATGTATATGCTTTGTATGCTTTATATAAACAGGCTTACAATGATTTTCAAGATATTTTAGTGAGAATTATTGCAAAATTCAAGAACAAACAAAATCATAACATCACCGTTACAGTCTAGCGCGCGTGTTTTATACTAACAGCTAAATTCCAGGATAAATTGCTATTTTTCAAACTTTAAAAGTTATTCACGGCACATATTTCTGTTGTGATAGTTTGTATTGTGCTTTAGTTTGTATATCTAAGTTATCTAACTCATTTTTGTTCAGTTTTGGTATTAAATACGGTTTAAAATGTCTTTTGACAGTTTGTTTACGTTTGCTATTTTTAGCAGTTTTTGTGACATAAAACTGACATTTGAAGTAAGAGTATTTTTCAGTAAGAGTATACTGACTTTAGCTAATATATTGTACAGTATCTCGCATATTTTTTTACAGAATATTAAATCCACTTTCTTGAAAATTCCTCTTATTGACCTTTTATTTATTAATTATTGGGTAACACAATAGATAACTAGATAAATCTACAACATTAAAAGAAGCCAATCAGAGGCTTTGTTTACAAACTGGCTTGTGAATGTTATTACGAACTTTTGAACTTCGCAACGAATTAAGTCGAATTTATGAGCTTCGTGATCAGAACGAAGTTCGGAACATTTGACAAAAGTTATGTAAAATCGACTGTAAGTCATAAGAACATTTTCAAAGTTCATTGGGTTCCACGGAGAGCGCTAAAAGAAGATTTCGCCATAGAAAGGCAGATATTATTACACAAGTCATTAGTGTACGGCAGCCGTTTGACTTCAAATAATATTGCGATTAACGCTTAAAAAGCTGAAGAACGACACAAACTTCAGTTAATGTACAGTATTTCACATTGCTTTGCTATCTATTTAGCTAACAAGATTATATTTAAATTATAATCCGCTATTTTTCAAGGCAATTCAATCATTTTGCCGCTTTGCGTAAACAGCCGTTTTGGGGCAATTTGACCCTTCCATTACTCGCTCAAACTCTTGAAATTTTGTATGGCCCAAAAATTTTATTTCACTTATCGAAAGATCAGTCCTTGCTAAAAACGTTGGTATAATGTTCATGTTCTAATTCGAGGTATCAGTGGCGATATATGGATTTTAATCGGACATAGTCTAAAGTTGCGTAAAACAAGCGACAAGTTGAAAAATCAATAAAATATTCAAATCTAGATCAAATTCGACTTTGAGGGCTGCTACTTGTACGTTAGTGTTTGTATTTTATGAAAAATAGTTAAATGTGCAGTACTTTTGATTTACCAGCGTAAACAAACTCAATCTGAAGTAGTTTGTATCGCCCTAAAAATAGGGCCGTCAGCCGTGAGAACACAAATATCGACTTCTCGTTAAAAATATTTTTCGAATCAAAGTTAAACACATTTTTATATTATCAGGTCCAACCAACTTACATTTTGACAAAGTTTGAGCAATTTTGATTTTTCACGTTCTGCACGACATAGGCGATATTTACAGACAGCCTCTCTTAATCGTGTTTTGAGTTAATGGGTGAAGGACGTGTTGGGTGTGCTATGGTCAGAGGAGCAGAACATCGTTCTCAACACATGCACGAAAAAGAATTTTGGATTTTGATTATTTAATGTGGAAATAAGCTTAAACACGAAAACGAGGCTAAGGGGCCAGGTCCCTTAGCCTCGTTTTCGTGTTTAAGCTTATTTCCACATTTAATAGTCAAAATCCAAAATTCTTTTTAATGCATGTGTTGACGAAGGATGTTGTGTTTCTCTGACCATGACCCCTGAAAAACAAACTTAAAGGACATTGGCAACGAAAATTTTTATTGGCTATTTCAATCCTACTTGACAACAACTGAACTATGAAAATATTATCATTTCCTTCTCGAACATTTTAGTCTACGAGTAAAATGCATGCAAACTTTGTGTTTCGGCCAGTTTCGCCGCCATCTTGGAAAAAATTTTTGAAAAATTATCTCGAAGGTCAATGAACTTTGTGACGTCATTGGCTGTGTAGCACCAAAACTACAAGAGAGAATTCTATTGCGTTGCGTGTTATGTTGGCTAAAAATATGTGGTTTTGAGCGTTATACTGGCCAACACTAGTCTACACTATCAGATAAAAACATATCGAGCGACTGGGAAAGCAAGAAATGGCGCAATTTACAATACAGGTAATTGATCATAAAATATTGCATTAGTATTTGTCTTGTTACACTCGAATTTCTGCGCTTATTTAACACGGAGTAGGATATATACTATGAGAAATAGTGTTACAAACCAGTTACATACTTGGTAAAACTTTTCTGCCTTTTGTTTTGGCTCAAAATGCACTACGCGTGGTAATACACGGTATTGTTTATAGTCATGAGATTGTGTTTACCCAGCCAATGACGTCAGATAATATATTTTGTGGCATAAATTAGCATACGCGCTTATTTTCAAAATGGCGGACAACTGTTCAAATTTTCTCAAATTCAATCAAATTTTCTCAGCAACTAAACGCGACAAACCGGCCAAAATATGAAATTAAATATTCCGTAAGTATACCTAATAGATATAAGTAATAAAAATTTTGGTTGCCAATGTCCTTTAAAATCCATTCCATTTAAGGTGTTCCTAAGTTGAAAACTGTGTTAGTCGTGACGTAATTACCGGAAAGGTCTATTGCTGCACGAAATTTCAGACAATTTGCTTCAGTTTAATTAAGCTATCAGCCTTTTGCATGCTTAATTAATGCCTTTGCCTAATTTGAATATGTCAGCAATATGCAAATTAGGTAAAAACATTAATTAAGCATGCAAAAGGCTGATTTTCAGTTCAGGAAAAAATGAATAGTTAAAGGCTTAAACTTTAGCAAATTGTCTGAAATTTTGTACAGTAATTAAAAACCCAACATGTTTTCCATTTATTAACTCAAAATACGATTAAATCTTTTTAAATCTTCGTGCTTTAAAGAGAACTCACAAAACGAAAGTAGAATCAATTTTTAGAAGGAATGTAAAGCCAAGCATGAAGTCCTGTTTTGGAAGATGGTTAGCATCTACTGATTGGTCATTCCTTGAAACACTATCAAACTGTACGGAAAAACTCGCTGCTTTCCAATCTTTGCTAAATTTTGCTCTCGAAATTTTCTTCCCACTCCGAAAAATCAAACAACACCCAACAGACAGGCCTTGGATTACTCCTGAACTGAAGAGTCTAATCCAGCAACGACAACAAGCAATGTCCAAAGACCCTCTTGTTTACAAAAAATTGAGAAATAAAGTTAACAGGCTAAATAACAGTCTTAGGAGTTCCTTTTTTGCAAATAAGGTAAAAAACTGTGACAATGTAGCTTCCTGGTGGAAATCCATCAAACAACTTGGAGGACTTCCTACGAAATTACCAGTATCCAGTGTTTTTGTATCGGGCAAAGAATTCCATTCAACCGAATTAGCAACACAAATTAACAAAAGCTTCCTGTGTATCACAAACTCTCTACAACCTCTAAACAGCCAATTGGAAAACGTTGAAACTGAAGCTGCAGTAGTTAATTATTTCAAAATACCACATCCTGAAGATGTTTTTACGAAGCTCTCCAACCTCAAACGCACTAAAGCCTCGGGTCCTGACAACTTGCCAAGTTGGGTCTTAAACGAGTTTGCCATGGAACTCTCATCACCCGTTGCTGAAATTTTTAACGCGTCAATCCAAGAGAGTTGTACCCGTTTCATGGAAAGTAGCAGATGTAATACCTATTCGTAAAACAGATAAGGTTAAGGAAATTGAAAATGATCTACGCCCAATATCTCTAACACCAATTCTCTCAAAAACCTTGGAACATTTTGTCGCAGAGTGGATTATGTCACAGATCAGACCCCTCGTTGACAGGAAACAATTCGGATCACTCGCCGGCTTATCTACAACTCACGCTCTTCTATCCTTTTTTCATCATCTGTATGGAACTACCGACCAATCTGACCAATGCGTGCGTGTGCTGCTTCTGGATTTCAGTAAAGCCTTCGACAAGATTGATCACCATATTCTTATCAAGAAGATGGAGGAAATGGCCATCGATCCCGTTCTTATCGCGTGGGTAACACAGTTTCTTACTGGCAGGAAACAGCGAGTGAAGATAGGTAAATACACCTCAAGTTTCGAACCAGTGAACGGTGGGGTTCCACAAGGCACTTACTTAGGTCCGATTCTATTTATGATTATGACAAACGATTTGTTGGTTGATTGGGACGATAGATGGAAATATGTTGACGATTCGTCTGTTTCAGAAACCCTTTCTAGAAACCAAGATTCGAACTTTCAAACTATTTTAGAAGGAATTACGCAGTGGTGTGCAAGAAATAACATGTCCTTAAACCCCCGTAAATGCAAAGAAATCCTCGTTTGTTTTTGGAAACACAATCCAAATTTCCCTCCAATGATCGTTGACGAACAGCCCATTGAAGTTGTGAAATCCGCTAAACTCCTTGGCTTAATTTTCAAGGACGACCTAAAGTGGAATGACCACGTGGCTTACATAGTGAAAAAAATCGCAAAACGCCTTTACATGCTTAGACTCCTCAAGCGAGCTCGTTGTGACACTAAAACATTGATATCAGTGTATTTTTCATGTGTAAGACCCATCTTGGAGTATTGCGTCCAAGTTTGGCATTATAACATACCTGAATACCTATCCAAAGAAATAGAAAGGATCCAGTCAAGAGCGTTGAAAATAATTAACCCATCGTCATCATACAAAGAATCCTTATCAGATCTCAATATCCCAACATTGTATTCTAGGCGCGAACTGTTATGTTAAAAAAATTTTAGAAAAAAGGTTCTTCCGCAAACTAGTCCTCTTTCCGAAGTAGTTGAACCAGCCGAACATCCAAGCTACAATCTACGGACATCGAATAAACTCGTTCCAATTAATTGTCGGACAAATCGCTTCAAAAATTCGTACATTCCCTCGTCTGTAACGATTTATAATAAACATTGAGTAACTATAAATTACATACATTTTTATTTGTAAATAATGGTAATATCATACTAGAAGTTCTAAACTCTTCCTATATTATAGTAAATATGTTTTTGTAAATATACAATATTTTTCTAATCAACCAACCCTGTAAATGATAGATGTATTTCAACCTTCATGGTTGCAAAGTCTATATTTTATTAATAAATTTTAAAAAAAATTCAAATTAAATTTCATGCGCAAGCCATTTTTAGTTTCTTGGAAAAGAAAAACCCCTGGTTTACACAATTTGAGTTCGAGTATTTTTTTCATTCTACATTATGGGTACTCAAGGAATCTATATGTACCTATATACGAATCTATGATACCACGAGTTCTTTTGCGATATTGAGAGCAATTTCAAATCTGTTCAGTTTTTTTTATACTCCCTGTATATGTTTGTTTTCTAGCCGTCAGAGCGTGGTAAAACGACTCAAGGCAACATTCGTTATGTCAAGATGATTATCGATATTCTGGAAACATCTCCTATGGTTTCATTTGATTATCTCACTGTTGTAAGTACATTGAAAAAAAAACACCGCGGGGGTACTTGAACTAAAAAATTCGAGGCTAAAATAGTGCACCCACAGTGACTCCAAATATTGACTCAGGGCTGTTTTGTAGTGATATAGTATATTGTTGTTGTGATTGGCTGATTTATGTTCACGTGGCTGTATGTAAATGCAATGTATCCCGCCGGGCAACAAATAAAATATTGTTACGTCATCAATAAATAAAATGGCGGCACAACTCGCAAATTTATAAACTACGATTTTCCAAGTTTGTGTTAAAATAGAGAATGCATGTCAAGGCCTGATTCCACGAAGGCGAAATTGTCAAGGCCTGATTCCACGAAGGCGAAATTCTTCGCAAGAAATTGTGTCTGCGTATACGGATGGTTGCACATGACCGATTCCAATGAATTTCCCACTTTTTCCACTTTCGCAGTGAGTAGAACTGACTTCTACTTACTGGTGAAGCGAAATTTTTTCTAGTCGCGAAGCCTAATTTATCTTTACTGCGCATGTACCTAATTCACTTCGCGCGAAATTTTTCGCATTTCGCCGAATTAACACCTTCGTTCACCATACTTACCCGTTTGGATGGTGAGGTGTTAGCCCGGGTGACCGAAGGGTGGCCTGGAACGACTACTGGTACTACTGTTACTTGGACTCGGGTTAAGATCCATGCCAGTGGTATCTTGAGCAGACCACCCCGCAGGGCTAACACCTTCACACCAATTAACAATTGGTGGAAATATAAAAGAACAGGAGAGAAAAAAAAATCTTTGTTCCTAATACGTTACTACGCCTCCAACGCACAATGATTACTAATACCACCAATGCGCGGCCAACCTCTTATTACATACTCGCCCGGCCCCCTTTTGGTCACATGATGTGCCGACGTAACGAGGCTTGATTCCCTAGCTGTTAACCTTTGTTATTGCATAACCTCATTTAACACCTTCCTTCACCATACTAACCCGTTTGGATGGTGAGGTGTTAGCCCGGGTGACCGAAGGGTGGCCTGGAACGACTACTGGTACTACTGTTACTTGGACTCGGGTTAAGATCCATGCCAGTGGTATCTTGAGCAGACCACCAAGGGTGATGAACCATCACCCCTCCAAGGAACAGCCTTAACCAGCGTAATGCGAATGGCGACCCACCAGCGATACCATGCCGCATGGTAGAAACCGTAGCAAAGTGTGGGCCCCAAGCGGTACCAGACTGTATGGTACACAACGGAACGAATTACAATTTGCGACCCACAAGCGACCAACCGGTATGGTATAAAACGTAGCGAATTGTGGGCCACCAGCGGTACCAGACTGCATGGTATACAACGGAACGTACTACCAACTTGCGACCCACCAGCGGACCAAGCAATTGTAGGCCACAAGGGGTACCAGACTGTATGGTACTCAACGGAACGTATTATAAACTTGCGACCCACAAGCGAACCAAGCAAATTGTGAGCCACAAGCGGCACCAGACTATATGGTATTCAACGGAACGTATTATAAACTTGCGACCCACAAGCGAACCAAGCAAATTGTGAACCACAAGCGGTACCAGACTGTATGGTACTCAACGGAACGTATTGTAAACTTGCGACCTACAAGCGAACCAAGCAAATTGTGGGCCGCAAGCGGTACCAGACTGTATGGTACTCAACGGAACGTATTATAAACTTGCGACCCACAAGCTAACCAAGCAAATTGTGAACCACAAGCGGTACCAGACTGTATGGTACTCAACGGAACGTATCATAAACTTACGACCCACAAGCTAACCAAGCAAATTGTGAGCCACAAGCGGTACCAGACTATATGGTACTCAACGGAACGTATTATAAACTTGCGACCCACAAGCGAACCAAGCAAATTGTGAACCACAAGCGGTACCAGACTGTATGGTACTCAACGGAACGTATTGTAAACTTGCGACCTACAAGCGAACCAAGCAAATTGTGGGCCACAAGCGGTACCAGACTGTATGGTACTCAACGGAACGTATTATAAACTTGCGACCCACAAGCGAACCAAGCAAATTGTGGGCCACAAGCGGTACCAGACTGTATGGTACTCAACGGAACGTATTATAAACTTGCCACCCACAAGCGAACCAAGCAAATTGTGGGCCACAAGCGGTACCAGACTGTATGGTACTCAACGGAACGTATTATAAACTTGCGACCCACAAGCGGACCAAGCAAATTGTGGGCCACAAGCGGTACCAGACTGTATGGTACTCAACGGAACGTATTATAAACTTGCGACCCACAAGCGAACCAAGCAAATTGTGAGCCACAAGCGGTACCAGACTGTATGGTACTCAACGGAACGTACTATAAACTTGCGACCCACAAGCGAACCAAGCAAATTGTGGGCCACAAGCGGTACCAGACTGTATGGTACTCAACGGAACGTATTATAAACTTGCGACCCACAAGCGGACCAAGCAAATTGTGAGCCACAAGCGGTACCAGACTGTATGGTACTCAACAGAACGTATTATAAACTTGCGACCCACAAGCGA
>CACRXK020000809.1:8288-40485 GCA_902702795.2 Paramuricea clavata
GGGGGGGGGGGGGGGGGGGGACGCTTTATAGAGGGTCATTTGATGAAGGTTATGTTTCATTTTACGTAGTGCTAAATCTTGTTTTAACTTTATTTTGTCAAGATAAGGACGAGGCTATACGTGGTTTGGAAGCTCTCGAAAAAGGTAAAGCAAAAAATAATCGAATTCCGATTATGCTGATTGGGCAAAGCCGAGGTGGAAAGACTTCCCTGATGAGACGTCTTTTAGGGTTAGCATTAAATCCCTCCGCCATGCCCATGACCGTGGCATCATAACGACAAACGAACAACAGGATAAAAGAAAGGGAATAAATAAGAATTCACACAGCTGCATTAAACATCCTACGAGAAGAAAGACGACGTCTCTACTGGTTCTTCTTTATATAGGCCCAGTATTTGCTGATATAATTATATTATATGTAAGTCCGGCATTATTAAATTTTGCCGTCGTCATGCTGAGGACACTCGACCATATTTTAAATCTACGGTTAATACTTTTCCCGATGGTTTAATACATTTCTTGATTTTAAAATATGCGAGTACGGCATTGATGTTTTCCGTAAAAATCCGATCAGCATTCGAAAAATATTTACGTTTTAGCTTCTTTATGAGCGATTTTCTTCTTGTAGAAGGAAAGCCTTTCCAGGGCATGCAGGAGGAGTATTTTCGAAATCTATTTGTTAAGTAAAGTGGTGTTGGTGCATACTTTTAGAGGCCCGATGGAAAAGTATGTTAATCTGTTCAATTTTACAGCCCCAGGCCTAGGGTTTCAAATTCGTATAATGTGTGCACTGCCAATGGGCCTGTAAATTTGGCTTGTACAAAACAAGTTACCTGATAATATCATCTACTCAAAATTTAGTTCAGGCTATATATCTGGACAAGAGAGCTAGAACAGAACTCCACGTGAAATTTATAATTACATTAATAAAATATAAAGGTCCAATTAACAATTGGCAACTTGCACTAAGAGGTCAGGTGACCTTAATCCTCTTAAAATAGTAGGTATAGAACTACAAATCTACAATGAACATACAGAGTGATGCAAAAGTTCGTAACTTTTGTTTTAAAAACTTCAAAAGAATATCTTACACGTTTAGGGCAGGGCGCTTGGTAGAGGGGGAACGGTTTATAGAGGGCCATTTGATGGAGGTTATATTTCATTTTACGTAGTGCTAATTGCTAAATCTTGTTTTACCTTTATTTTGTCAAGGTCAGGACGAGGAATGGCGTCGTTTGCAAGCTGACAAAAAAGGTAAAGCAAAAAATAATCCAATTCGATTATGTTGATTGGGCAAGGCCGAGGCGGAAAGTCTTCGCTGATGAGACGTCTTTTAGAATTACCATTAAATCCCTCCGCCATGCCCATGCCCATAGCATTATAACGACAAACGAACAACAGGATAAAAGAAAGGGAATAAATAAATTCACACAGCTGCATTAAACATCCTACGAGGAGAAAGACTGCGTCTCTATATTGGTTTTTCTTTACGCCCAATATTAGCTGATACAATTATACATAAGTCCGGCATTATTAAATTCTACCGTCGTCATGCTGAGAACACTCGATCATATTTTAAATCTACGGTTGATACTTTTCCCGGACGGTTTAATACATTTCTTGATTTAAAAATATGCGAGTCCGGCATTGATGTTTTCCGTAAAAACCCGATCAACATTCGAAAAATATTTACGTTTTAGCTTCTTTATGAGCGTTTTTTTTCGAGCAGCAGGAAAGCCTTACCTGGGGATGCAAAAGTAATTTTCGAAATCTATTTGTTGAATAAAGTGGTGTTGGTGCATATTTTTGGAAGTCTGATGGAAAAGTACTTTAATCTGTGCGCACTGGGGCCTGTATATGTGGCTTATACATGCAAAACAACCTGATGATATTATCTACCCAAAATTTAGCTCAGGCTACCCTATATATAGTCTCCCTATAAACGTTTGCTGAAACGAGCTGCACATTCCATTCCCTCCGATCGACTAATCACAGCGAACCTTCTATATTTCGGAAAGTGATGTAGGGGCGGAATAAAAAGTACATAAATATTTTTATGTTTTGGAAGCAGTCGTCGGTTGAATTTTGGTCAAAATTGCGCATAAATTGAATTTAAAGACATTGATACTTGTCCAGCTAGGAAATAAAATGCATAATTATCAGATTCGGATATTAAAGATGTTCGGTTATATTTAAAACGCGGACAGGATGGCAGACTGTATGAAACTAGTGGCGAGATGCGCATCAAATGCCGAATATATTTTGCTGAATATACACAACAAAACTCTATACGTCTTTACATAAGACAACAAAACTCAGAAGACAGAAAATTTGATATAATACTGTGGCTTAGAAAGCGAAATATTAGTTTCAAAGTAAACTAATTTGCTGTTTGAGCAACCACTTCTGACTTGTGAATGTAAACACAACACGAAATTTTATAAAACCCGAGAAACTTTTAAATGCGCCGAGATGAATTTCCAATTCGCCCAAACTTCGAAACGTTTATAGGGTAATGTGGGGCAAAATGAGACACCTAAAGACATTTATTGTTGTAGAATGGAAGGCATAGCAATTTTAATTTTCTTTTTGACTTGGGTATGTGAGGTTGACTCACAGCAAGATATGTACACCATTTGTTAATCAAAATGAGAAAACAAGCTACCATGCATGTGTATGAACGAGCGACCAATAAAACGTAGAGATATGCATGTGGACGGATTTGATGGGGAATTGCATGAAACGTGTATTCAATACAAAAACTTGAATATACATAATCATTCATTATCGCCTAAAGGTTATTCAACGTCAAGAAATAAGCATACAATAGCATGTATATGGGAACCATACAAATCTAGAGATTAGACATCAGAGTCAAGAATGCATTCATTCTAATGAAACGTTGTTTATTAATATTGTTAAGCACCAACAAGCGAACAATAAAATGAATGTATAATCATTACAATGGTCTTAATTGCCAACTGTGTGTTTCTAGTAACAATAGAATTCTTATCAAGTTCATTTAACATAAATATCTTTTCAACTAAACATTACAATACATGTGCGACATCAAGCATTAAATGTCATATCCTTCAACCATGAATGGCCGGCTCCCGTTTACTGTAAGCAGCGTGGAGTGTATATTTGCATGAAGCGGTACCTTTGCCCGCAGTTCGCTGCATTTGTTGTACCGATGTTTCGCTATAAGGCGTCTAGGAGAAGATGGGTTCGAAACTCTTCCTAAGGTAGTCGTCCATTTCTTGCGGCGTTTCTATCACCCATCAAAACGCTTGATTTCGGTGTCTATGTTTTTGTGCGATTCTATTACGCCTGAACACATGCCATGTACCTACACATTGTGCTGTATGTACTGTACAGTAATCTACAGATACACACAAACCATGTTCCATATTTTTTGTTTGTGTGAGACTGCTTATGGTTTAAACCAAGTGCGCAAGCCCTTTCATGTCTCTACAGTATATATACGCCGAGGTGTTAGGAATATTCCACCAATTCATGCCAATTATAGGTAGTGTTTAGTTGAAAAGATATCGGTGTTAAATGAACTTGATAAGAATTCTATTGTTATTAGAAACGCACAGTTGGCAATTAAGATCATTGTAATGATTATAAGTTTATTTTATTGTTCGCCTGCCGGTGCTTAACAATATTAATAAACAACGTCTTCATTAGAATGAATGCATTCTTGACTCAGATGTCTAATCTCTAGATTTGTATGGTACTCATATACATGCTATTGTATGCTTATTTCTTGACGTTGAACACCTTTAGACTATAATGAATGATTATGCATATTCAAATTCTTGTATTGAATACGCGTTTCATGCAATTCCCCATCAAATCCGTCCACATGCATATCTCTACGTTTTATTGGTCGCTCGTTCATACACATGGTAGCTTGTTTTCTCATTTTGATTAACAAATGTGTAAAGCAAAAAAAAAACTGTTTGAAATAATTTATTTGCGATAAATCGGGGAAAACCTAGCAATGGTAATTGTCTTATTTTGCCCCGGCACAGTGGGGCAAAATGAGACAGGGCTAAAAAATTAAAAATAAAGTCAATATAATTATACTTATTTTAATAGAACTTTAGAACTAATTATTAAATACATGTTTCAAATCATTTTGAAGTTCAATGTCACACACACAGGTCACACTGGCTGCGGTAACAGTACAGCATTCTTTGTGACACCATTGTTTGCATTGTGAACAAGTCGTCCAATCCTCGCCAGGCATTGACTTTGACCAAAGTTCACCACAAAGTGATAAATTTTTTAGCCCACCATTGACTCGGCGATTTAATACATCCTAGTTTGGTACCATGTAGGCATTTGCAGCTTTCGTATTGACAGTTCTTTCTTCTCAACTGCAGAGATAGCAAGACAGATTTAATCCTCATTCCAGTTTTCACGTTGAGTTTTGCATACATGGTTCCGGACCATCCTAAATAAAATAAAAGTTAGTTTGATTTGTGACATGGACTAAGCTGTTTATAGCATAAAATATATGACTATGAACTTAGGCCGAGGGAATTAAAGTCATAGAATACCGTCCTTATAATTTCAAAAATAGATGAGGCTTTTTTTCATTATTCATTATTTTTAGAAATGTGTGAAAATTGGTCGAACGTCAATAAACCTGTTCAGTAAAATGCCAGCAATCTTTAAAACTAGGCAGCGAATGCCTGCGAAGTGAAAGCTATGCTGTACAAGTAGACTTTGCCCTTAATACATGACTTCTGCGATGAATTATAGTTTAAAGTGTAGATAATTGTTGAAATAACAAAATATTTTGAAATAATGATTTTTTTGCGGCAGCATTTTGGACATGCGGGCGGAGGACGGTATTCTATGACTTTAATTCCCTCGGCCTTATGATAAATTATAGAATGAAAGTGATTCAATCAGAAATATAAACCCTTTTAACTTTCCCAAGCAGGAGGAAGTGGTATTAAATCAGCAATTGAGGACTTCAATATAACACAGGTAGTACTGGTAATAATCCAAGATAGTATTTATATCATACAGGGTGTATCAAAAAAAGTAAGACAATTTTGAAATTGCTCTCAATTCCACAATTCTGTTCATGAAATGTAATTTTTGCTATATATGGATTGCTTGAGTTCTTAAATTGTGGAAAATATAAAAAATTTTGAAAATAGTAAATTTTGCTATCCAGGGGGGTGGTCAACTTTTGCTCTCCTAAAAGTGGCTTGCGCACGGAAATGACAAACGGTATTCTTTATTTGAATTCATGTATGAAAAGTTCGCTATTTGTTGCATTTATGATAAAATTTCGGCAGGATTTTACCGAGTACAAATCCTCCAAAAAGCCTATGAAAACGTTACATTTTTCTCTGTTGGTGCTGTTCTGGCTTCATTATGAATTCATTTTTACTCCCATGAGAGTTCCGTGGAATTTCCATGGAATTTGTGCTTTCGAGTTGTTTGTGCTGAAACGTATTCTCTCGTATAATACCCCGTACACTTTGAAATGGCGATGCCACAATTTACTCCGCAGCAGAGAGCTTTTATGGTATCAGAGTTCCTCCGTAGCAACAACATAAACTTGGTTCGCCAAAGTTCACGAAAGAATATCCAGATGCATGTACGATGCCCTTCACGTGCGAATACATGAAGGCATCGTACATCTGGATATTCGTTCGTGAAACTTTGGCAACAAGGGCCACAAGTTTATCAGTTTCTAACTGTCGCGTGTTACCCTCAGTAAATAAAGCCTTTCACTTCACTTCACAACCAAGTTTATGTTGTTGCTACGGAGGAACTCTCTGCTGCGGGGTAAATTGTGGCATCGCCATTTCAAAGTGTACGGAGTATTATACGAGAGAATGCGTTTCAGCACAAACAACTCGAAAGCACAAATTCCATGGAAATTCCACGGAACTCTCATGGGAGTAAAAATGAATTCATAATGAAGCAAGAACAGCACCAACAGAAAAAATTGTAATGTTTTCATAGGCTTTTCGGAAGATTTGTACTTGGTAAAATCCTGCCGAAATTTTATCATAAATGCAACAAATAGCGAACTTTTCATACATAAACTCAAATAAAGAATACAGTTTGTCATTTCCGTGCGCAAGCCACTTTTAGGAGAGCAAAAGTAGACCACCCCCCTGGATAGCAAAATTTACTATTTTCAAATTTTTTTATATTTTCCATAATTTAAGAACTCAAGCAATCCATATATAGCAAAAATTACATTTCATGAACAGAATTGTGGAATTGAGAGCAATTTCAAAATTGTCTTACTTTTTTTGATACACCCTGTATAAATGTATCAGTATCTATAATGTCCTCAGTCCTCTCAACTTGTGGGCTTGACTACAGACTATTCAAACTCTTTGTGGATGCCTGGCTTCTACACTTTTCATGTTTATCACCTGACTTGGTGTAGAGCCTTCATTAGAAAATCTTGCAGAGCAATATGCCCACTGGTGGTAATTCCAGAACATGACAGATCCTTCTACAACTTCCACCATCTGCAGGACGAAATAAATCAAATGTCAAGATTTTGCCAGATTTGACAAAAATGATTATACTGACAGAAAATTTATACCCTATATTCTGCAGCCAAATTTCCATCAAGCATTTTTGCACCAAATTTATTATTTTACTCTGTCTAACGGAAAACAACTTTACTCTGTCAAATGCCAAATCATTATGTTTTACTATATGTCTAATGACAGACAATTTTATTTGTTAAGTGGAGAGTCTGGAACATTAATGGAACAAATATTTAATAAAATAACAAAGGACTAAAAGTAGGGCACATTGCTTCTAAATATGCCAACACAGCAGCTTTTGCGGTTAATTATTAACCTTTCAATAACCAACACTCATCTTGATGAGTAAAATCATCTGATAATTAACTATCAAAGTACTGAAGGTGAGGAGTGTTAGGATGAATTGCATCTAAATGTGTTAACAACAAACAATGCAAAATAGTCTGGTGTTAGACAGGCCAAAATATTGAGCTTTGAAATAGAGCAGATTAGTGTGAATTGGGTCTTAAAGAGTTTACACATAACACAGGGGGACAGTGAGATCAGTGGCGTAACTACTATGGGCTCGGACCGGGAGAACCCGGGGGCCCTCAGCCCCAACGGGGGCCCCCAGGCTCAGGCTATAGCCTATAGAGCAACAATGCCATTCTCTGACCATCAGAATTATGTAAAATCTCTCCCCAAAGTCTGGGAAATGGCATTTCAGAGAGTCTAGATTCAAATATTTTCTGGGTGAGCATGCTCTAGACCCACTAGAAAACTTGTGCATATACGGCGCTCGACTTGTGGCTCTGGCAATTTTACTAGGGGGGCCTTCGAAAAGTTTGAACCGGGGGCCTTCGAAAAGTTTGAACCGGGGGCCCCTTGATATAACGTTACGACACTGAGCAAAATAACCTATCAAAGTTGTCCACTCTCTTTCACAAGTAAAATATTTGATCTGGTGTTAGACAAGGTAAAATAAAAAAGTACTGAAAGTTGAGCATATTCATCCTAACGAGTTAGTGTGAAATGTAAGTAAAGAGTCTCGTTAACTTGAATATACCATCACATAGTTAAATGTTAATTTCATAAAAAAATATGGAGAATTTTCCTGGCATTACACTAAGGCTAACATATTTTAATTCATATTGACTGGTGCAATTACACCTCTCCCAATGAAATATCAATTTTAATTGGATATCAGAATCTTAGGAAGGTTGCTGCTGATTTGAGCAAGTAGATAAATTTTCAAACTATATATGTAATATGAGCATGCATATAGTACTATATAGTCTATATGTATAGGCATGCTTAATGTCTGCAATTAATCTTGCATATACAGTTTAATTTTGAAACAAATGATAGCGATATTACATTTATTAAACGACGTTTCGATGCTACAGCGTGCATCATTTTCAAGTTATAGTATTACATATATTGCGTTGATTTAAATTAAACCGTTCGTGTCACGTTAGCAAATTATTGCGTAAGCATGCAAAATTTAAATTTATATGACGTAATAAATTACATAAATTACATTTAAAAAACGGATACCTACAACTACAAGCTCGCAAAATGGCTCGACGAGAAGCTAAAGCCTCTTTCCACCAACGAGTACACTATTCCTGATCCCCTCTTATTCTCCGAAGAATTGCGAAAGAAAGAAATCCAAGATGGTGAAATCCTAGTCTCGTATGATGTTTCCTCCCTCTTTACCAACGTCCCGGTTGATGAGACAATAGAAATCCTGGTAGACAAAGCATTTCATAACGAGTGGTTCAACAAGACATATCATCTACAACTCGAAAGATCGGAACTAGCCAACTTGTTGAACTTGGCTGTGAAGAACCAACTTTTCCAGTTAGACGGTAAGCTGTACCAGCAGGTAGACGGCGTTGCGATGGGATCACCACTTGGCCCCTTGATGGTGAACACCTTCATGTGTTCCATTGAACAGAAACTCGTTGACAACAACCGTATGCCCTCGTTTTACCACCGTTTTGTTGATGACACCATTACCACCCAACGAAGTTTAGCATCGGCGGAAGATTTTCTTAATACCCTCAACAACTGCCATCCATCCTTGAATTTTACAATGGAATGTGAAGTCGACGGGAAGCTGCCTTTTCTTGGTATGGAAGCGATAAGAACGCATGGCCATATCGAAACAAAAGTCTACGTCAAACCAACAAATACCGGCCTCCTTCTTCACTACCAAAGCCATGTCGATCGTAGATATAAGAAATCATTGATTACTACCATGCTAAACCGTTTATCGTCATCCTGGAAACACTTTGTGGAAGAGTGTGATCGTCTAAAGAGCGTTTTTGCCAATCTACGATATCCTCTCAGACTCGTTGACTCAATCATCTCTGAGTTTGTAACCAAGAAATACGCAGAAATCAACAGCACGACCCCAACTGAGTATGTGAAAAGAGATGTGATTTGCGTGGCCCTGCCGTTTAAAGATCAGAAGTCGTCTGATATCGTGCGAAGACAACTCGCAGGCCTTGGTACGGTGATTGGTAGAGCATTAGAGCCAGTATTTAAAAGTAGAAAGATCAAAGAAGAAGTTAAAGTTCACGAGATGAAACCACCAATTGTAAATCAACAACGCGTTGTGTATAGATATAAATGTGATCTGTGCGATGCAGATTATGTTGGCTATACTAGTCGGCACTTACATCAGCGCATTGATGAGCACAAGCGATCGGTAATCGGGAAACATATGAGGGAAGATCACGAAGAGGATGTGTCGAGAATTGAAGGTTGCTTTTCAATTCTACGAAAATGCCAAGGAAAGTATGAGTGTCTTCTATACGAAATGCTGTATATTAAGGAACTATCGCCGTCCTTGAACACTCAATCGGACTCGATTCGTTCAAAACTTTATACTTAATCCTATAATTAATGGGCTTTATGTTTGTTTTGTTTAGTATGTTTGTTTGTTGTTGTTTTTTGTGTACATGTTATATATTTATGAAAGACAGAAATATGGTTAATCTGTTTTATGTTTTCTTTTAAATGTAATTTATGTAATTTATTACGTCATATAAATTTAAATTTTGCATGCTTACGCAATAATTTGCTAATGTGACACGAACGATTTAATTTAAATCAACGCAATATATGTAATACTATAACTTGAAAATGATGCACGCTGTAGCATCGAAACGTCGTTTAATAAATGTAATATCGCTATCATTTGTTTCAAAATTATTTTCAAAAAAGTTTTTGATTAAAAGTTCATATACAGTTTATAGCATATACAAATATATTAACCAATAAACATTGAAAAGTCTAATTCAAATATAAAACTCTTATAGTAGCATTTATTGAAGTATAAAAGACAGATAAATATATTTATATCAGCGTTCTAATCCATTATTGTCGCGGCAAATTCAAATTTTAAACCGATCGAAACACATGTGACATGCTCGAATTTCACGAATGAATATTGGACAAGGTATTCCTTTATAATTTGCTTTATTATAAACAAAATATAAACATATGCTCACCTGAACATTATACAAACATCGCTGATGTATTACTAGTGAAAATCCAGTTGAATCTCATCAAAAATAGTTCTATTTTGAACATATAAAGCATTCACAAACAAAAAATTTATAAAATATCGGAGGTGTGATGACCTATCCCAAGATGCTTTGTGTGTGTGGCAAAAAACTAGACACCAGTCTGTTGGTCGCGCACATTAATTGCGGTAATTATTCATTTAATTAATGTTAGAATAAATTTATTTTCCAATCCTATAGGAATTTTTATTTCCTATATGTATATTAGTATATATATAGGAATTTCGTTTTCCTAAAGGAATTTTTTCACCATTTTCAAATCTTATATGAATTCTTATAGGAATTTTCAAATCCTATAGGAATTTCATTTCTTATAGGAATTCCTATAAGAAATTTTCGTAAGTGTTGGCATAGCATTGCCATAGAAATCATATGCATATGTATGGATTCTCTATTGGAGGCCAGAACCACACCAAGTTCAGACTCCATATAATTCCCATAGATATGGGAAGTATATGGCACAACCAAGTGTGGACTACCATATAATTCCCATATATGGGAATTATATGGGACAACCAAGTGTGTATATAATTCCCATAGGTATGGGAAGTATATGGGACAACCAAGTGTGGACTACCATATAATTCCCATAGAATTGGTTATATGTAAAAGCATGCCATTGATATGGATTACCTATGGACCAAGTAACCCCACAGATTTCCCATAGGATTAATAGCAATGTGTTTGTTTCCATAGCTTTTCCATATCTCAATATTTAACAAATTTAGACACCATACCAATCCCACATGATATCTATATTGTCCCATATCATGCCCACATATGGGTCATATATGGCCCAAACTTTGCCATATCTTTCCCATACTTTTGCTTTGGTAAGGGTTATTAAACTCTAGCTAACTAGAGTAGCTGGTATAATTTACTTATTCTTAACAACTCCGTAAAGTAGAGCTGAAACTTGTCTTTGTGTATGGAATTGCTACAATCCAAACAATAGTATGCCCCACAACCACAGTCGCGACAACGTGTTTCTGCTTGCTTGGTGCAACCATCTTCAATACATTTCGAAGGGGCAAAACCATCAAGTCGGAGTGATGTCTCTATCAATTTCATGCGAATCTTTTGCCAGTTTAAAGAAAGCCTGGTTTTTCGTACTTTATATGATGTATCAGTATTCTCAGCCAAAAATTCACAGTCACTTTCCAACTCGTCGTTGTCATATCCAACATGCTCTGTAGTTGTGGCTGTTGTGCTAGAACATTGAGATTGAGAATCGCCAGCACTGGTTTCTTCATTTACTTCTAAATTCAAAACCGGTGCAGGCAGCTTAACCACTGATGATCTTTTTTTCACTGCATCCACTATGCGGAGGCTGGGATTGCCCTTCCTTTTCCCTGGCTGAAAAACATAACTATAATTTTAAAAGTTAAAAGTTCGCTAAAATAGAAAATAAAAAATGGCGCCATTTATTTTGAATATTTAATAAGGTGATCAGTATGAGAATTCCCGCACCCCCTGGTAACAATGATATGAACCATTACAACCCAATACTTTATTGCATACAACAGCTTTACAATTACAATAGATTATTGGTTACAACGTGCGGAACAGGTGCAAATTTGAGTTGGATGCAGTTTACAGAATCAGCATGCATTTCAAGTGTATTTTAAGATTGAAAAATACATCCAGAGCCATGAAACCTTATATAAGATACTATTGCCGAAGGCAAATGTTGCACTATATTAGAGTGATCAGTGCAATAATAATGGCTTTTGTTCAAAGTGAAATTTCTTTTCGGCATTCACTCTCGAATCACTTAAGAAATACATCCAGGGCCATGAAAGCTTATATATAAGGTAATATAGTACAAAGCAAAATTAATGTTGCACTATAACATGGGTCAACTACAGTATCAAGTTACTGTATTTTAAAACTTTATTTATTTATTTATTTGCTGACCACTATAATCCCACGATACTTAACTTTTCAAAAACTAAATATTGGTTGTTTGCAAATTGGAAAATATTAGTGAAGGAAAAATACTGTTTTACGCATGCAGTCCTGCATACTTGGTTAGTTGATTCACTTGAAACTATACCCCTTATAGGGAATACAAATAACTACTGCTATGTATTACCTTCGATTGTCTTCGGTGCTTTGTGTATGAATATGACTTCACAGAAAATGGTTTACAGTGCTTCAACTACCAAAGGATCCGCGATAATTCATCAAACGTGGCCCATAAATATCATGTGAAGTTCACTTCGCCACCATGTGACTATCAAATATCCAGTCCAATTTCGAAAGGTTTTTTTACTCTTCTTTCTCCATTGATTGTAATGTTTATAATGTGTAAATATGATATCTAAGCAGTTGTATAGATTCCTGTATGTATAGATGATTAAAAGTTTATTTTATGATCAAAAACCTCACAAATGGCAACAAGGATGTAAAACTTTAGTTTTATAAACAAGACTCAAAGTTTATCAATGGCGACATCAGTAAACCTACCAAACTTTCCAGAGTTTGAGTTGCACCCGAGCGAAAAACACTCCGACATGATTTGAAAAGTATATCAAGAGATTAAAGAACATGTTTGAAGCTATGAATATCACCAAAGATTCTCAGCAGAAAGCCATGTTGTTGCATTACGTCGGAGAAGAAACCTCTGACATTCTCGAAATGCTCAATGTACCCGAGCCAACCGAAGGAAGTGATGTCTTCAAGATTTGTGTCAAAGCCCTTGCAGAATATTTTGAGCCACAGAAATGCATTGATCACCACCGTTTATGTATTTCGACAACAAACATAGAAGTCAGGTGAGAACATTACTGAATTTTATACTCGTTTACAATTGCTTGCATGAAAGTGTGAATTTTCCAATTCTGATTTGGAAATAAAACGTCAAATTATTCAAGGCACTTCATCACTTAGACTGAGACAAAAATCAATTGAACAAAGTCTTACCCTAGAAAATGTGCTCAAAACTACACAAGCCATGGAGACTGCTAATGAGCACACTAGTGAAATGGAAAAACTGCAATCAAATGCAGTAGGTAAATATAATCCTACTAAGTTTACTAAATCTAAGAAAGATCCTAACCAAAGGAGAGTGCCTCACAAGACGAAGTGTGGATTGTGTGGTGGTAATTATCCACATCGGGGTAAATGCCCTGCCCAAGGGAAAAGTTGTCACAAGTGTGGAAAATTGAATCATTTCTCTAAGGTTTGTCGTAGTAAATCAATTTAAACCACCAGTGGGTAAAGAGCATGCTAAAACTGTAACAGCAGAAAACCATTCTAGTGAAGTAAGTCGTATTGAGAAATCTGACAGTGATAATAGCGAAGAATATACATTTACCACTGGTGCACAGGTAAACCAACTTAGTAAACCTATCTTTGAAGTAAAAATTGGGAACACTCCAATTAGAATAATGGCAGATTCAGGAGCAACAGTAAATATACTGAGTGAACAAGATTTCAATTGTCTTGTACCAAAACCCCAAATATCGGAAATCAAAACCAAAAACTAAATCTAATCAAAGCAGTCAGTGTTATTATTAATCAACCAGATCCAAGTTTACCACCCAATGCACCTGAATTTGTTAGGGATTTTCCCAACCTTACCAGTGGGATTGGTCATTACAAAGGGGAACCAGTACGTATACATGTAAATGAAACTGTTAAACCAATAGCATTACCACATCGCCGTATTCCATTTCATGTCAGAAAACAAGTGGAGAAGAAGCTAGAGCAACTCGAAGATGAAGGCTAAGTAGAACGTGCCGAAGGCCCCACTCCTTGGGTTTCACAGATAGTAGTTGTACCAAAGCCTCATAAACCCAATGAGATACGTATTTGTGTTGATATGCGAGCACTAAATAAAGCTATTATCCAAGAGCGACATATCATCCCCACCATTGATGATGTAGTACATGATCTTAAGGTTTTCAGCAAAATTGATTTAAATCAAGGCTACCATATCAGATTCCACTTCATCCTGATTCTAAACCACTAACAACCTTCTCGACCCACATAGGATTGTTTAGATATAAACGCCTTAATTTTGGACTTTCTTGTGCAGCTGAAATATTTCAGAAGAAAGTTAGTGATGCAATTCGTGGTATATCGTGTGTGAATGATATCCGGGATGATATTTATATTGGTGGCATCGACAATGACGACCATGATCTTCAGGGCAATGGGTTGACCATTAATCTTCCAAAATGTCAGTTTCAATGTCGTTTTACAGTAGAATATCGTCCTGGTATTTCCAATCCAGCTGACTATTCCTCAAGACACCCAATGGGAGATCCGGAATCTCAGAAGTATGAAGACGAAGCTGAAGAACACATTGCTTTTGTTGCAAAGAATGCTGTGCCGAAAGCTGTCACATTATCCGAGATAGAGTCAGTAGTTGCAAATGATCCTACCCTTCAAGTTGTTATGTCTGCAGTTATGTCTGGTTGCTGGCATAAAGCTCCACCCAATGTATCACTGTCAGAATTATCCCGTTATGAGAAAGTTAAAGAACAGTTGACTTGTACCGAATCTTTGCTCCTAAAGGCAGATCGTATCATTGTACCTGCATCGTTACAAGAATGAATAGTCAACATCGCCCTCCTCAGAGAGAAAGTGTGGTTCCCATGCATGGACCGAATAATGGAAGATAAGGTTAAAGTCTGTTTACCATGCCAAATTGTGACACCGATTTACACCAGAGAACCACTCCAGATGTCTGTCTTGCTGGACAACCCATTTGACGAAGTAAGTATTGACTTTGCGTTGGTGAATGGGGAAACTCTTCTTTTGCTGGTTGATGATTATTCAAGATTCCCGTTTGTTGAACCAGTGTCATCCACCTCGGCGAGTGCCATCATACCGACGTTAGATAAGTTATTTGCCACGTTTGGAATACCCCTGGTAGTTCGGACAGATAATGGACCACCATTCAATGGTGATGAGTTTGTCAAATTTTCTCAAGTGCTTGGTTCCAAACATCGAAAAGTTACACCACTTTGGCCTAGAGCCAATGGCGAGGTTGAAAGGTTTGTCAAGACCTTAAAGAGATACATCAAAGCTGCGAAGACTGAAGGAAAGAACTGGAGGAAAGAGTTACAAGTATTTCTAAGCAAATACCGAACAACTCCTCATACCACCACTGGCGTAGCTCCTAGTGTGTTATTGATGAAATGTGCTGTCCGCAACAAGATCCCTCAAGCCAACAATGTCGACCCTGTTTCTGAAATAATTCGAAAGCGTGATTCATCACAGAAAATGAAGATCAAAGCATATGCTGACAAGAAGTGTTATGTAAAACCTTCTGATATCAACCTTGGTGATTCAGTATTAGTAAAGCGACCATTCACCATGAGTAAAGGATCAACAGTTTATAATCCTAACCCAATGACGGTTGTTAGAACGAAAGGGAGTATAATCACCGCCAAGAATGCAGATGCCTCCATAATGAGAAATTCATCATTCTTCGAGAAATTAACCTTTCAAGAAATCAGCCCTCCGCATGTTGAAGAATACACTGAAGAGTCCCAAATCCCGGTATCTTTCCCAAAGGTAAATCCTCCTACTACATCTGAGCGTCAAAACCCTCCTACACAAGAAGTATCAGAACCACCACCACCACAAGAAAGTTCCAGTAATAAAGATATCCAAAACGGTCCTGTTGAAATTCTGACTATTGTACCTGAAACTGATCATGAAAATGAACAACAACCGCCACTACGAAGGTCAACAAGGAGACAAATTCCTAGGAAAATACTTGATCTATAGAAACTAGGTGTATGGATTATGATCTGGTTATCTTAAAGTAAAAGGACTAGATAAGTATTTGGTATTACATTATATTGTTTATTAATTATTGCTTAGGAAAATGACATTAAATAGAGTAAGAACCTTTATTAACATATCGAATGAAAGTATCAAAGCTGATATTTCATCCTGATAATTAGAACTAATTAGTTAATTTTATAGAACATATAGACATTATAACTAGAAGGAAGGAGATGTAATGTTTATAAGCTAATTTATGTAGTATAATCTATTTGTATGTATAATTAGTAGCAAAGCCCGCAATGCACTGCTGGGTATAAAAGAACGTGTAAATATGATATCCAAGCAGTTGTATAGATTCCTGTATGTATAGATGATTAAAAGTTTATTTTATGATAAAAAACCTCACATTGATTAATATAAATATATTGATGAAGTACTGAATTAAAGTTTAATTCAATGTTGGCACTGCATTTGTGTCCGTAAACGTCTCTACATTTCTTTATTTTATAGTGTTGATGGAACAAAACAAACATCATTCGTTCCTTGACAGCCGCCATAGTTGCGCATTTTAAAAATGTTTTTAAAAAATAACATCATAAGTTTTGAGTGCAAAATATGTGACGTAGAAATAATTCTCCTCTTAATTAAAATACCTGTAGCTGTACAGGATTAAATAATGAATAATAAGCACTACGACGGTTGCATCGTTAAAAGGACATATTTTATCTCCATATCCGTTCCGTGCATCCTCATCCGCTTCCGCATTTTAACCTGATTGTGACATGTTTCACAACAACAAGTCCATTGACCTTTGACTTTATATTCCCAAGATCAAATGACAAGTTGCTTTTCATGAGTCATTTTCAGCTTTTCGCAAGTATTCAATAATTTTCACTTTAGATGTCAATAGTTTTACAGTTATATAGCAGTGTTTATAGCAGTTTTGATAAAGCTTTGATACAGATAGATTCTTGTAAGATCTGGTAGAGTTCTCATTGTATTTTGCCATTAAATACTGCATTGAACACGAGTTTGCACGGTTGACGTTGTGCCAGACATGTGAACAAGGCCCGTGACTGTACATTTCATACTGTAAAGTGATATAATTTGGCTATTTCCTCCTCTTTCTCGTTTGAATAAAGAGCTCTGAATAAAGAGTTCCGAGGGAAAGACCCTTTACACAACACAAAAACCAACGAGATGCAAATGTTATAAAATTTGCAATAATGACAACGATTCCTCGAAATTTTTGTGAACTTGGCAAAAGGCCTAAAGAATATTGAAATAAGACAACTGAAATTTCCTAAATAACCTTCAAAACACTGACTAAGTACATTAAATCACTACGAACATAAATCGTATACAACCCCCCGGAAAGTTGACTGACTGACTGACTGACTGACTGACTGACATATTGACGTGCCCTATTGTAACTTAGCGTGTGCCCTAGTGTAACCTAGCTGTGCCCTAGTGTAACCTATCAAGTTACACTAGGGCAAATGTGCCCTTGTGTAACTTAGTGTGTGCCCTAGTGTAACCTAGCTGTGCCCTAGTGTAACCTAGCTGTGCCCTAGTGTAACTTAGCTGTGCCCCAGTGTAACCTAGCCGCTGGTAACAAAATGGCAGGCCCAAATTGTCATTATTCAGTGGAATGAAAATAATATATTACATGTTAGTGTCTAATGTCTTTGTATTTTCAACTATTTTGCTTTAATAATCATATCAAATACGAGTGTTTCTTGTAGCAAGGTGGTAAATCGATAATATATTGATTCATTTGAGTAGAAATGGATTTGTTCCATGGGATATAAAATATGGGATTGAATTGAAACCTCATAGACCTTGATCATGACTCAAGGAGATGTAAAACGAAAGAATTTACAGTATTATATTGGAAAGATATTTTCTAAGAAGTGAGTTCATGGTAAGTAAACAAGAAGTTTGTTGCTTTTTCTATGATATTTGTAATTTGTCCTTGAAGGTGTACAACTGAGTTGAAGGTGATGTTAAAACAGCATATTTGCTTTATGCATGAGCACTGTATTTTACAGTATTAAAAAGTAAATTAATACTGTGTGTGTGTTGACAGTTGTAAAGAATACTTCAAGTATTAATTATGCCTGACTGGTATTTTTAATTTGCATTTTCATTCACCTGGTAAATGTTTTTTTAATAAAAGCACTGATGCATTGTGCACTAGCTTGTGATAATGTTTCAGCTTTACCGGATAAAAGAAGAGTGCATCACCACAAGTTTCATATTCTGCCTCTGTCAAGTTTATATATGGTCTAATATAAATGTAGTTAAAATCTTATAAATAAGGTGCTCAATATCGAAGCATAGAGGATTAGTAAGAAAAGACAAACTTTGTTTGATGCTTGTGATGTTACTCTGAGTGTATATCCACACCAGGCAGGCTTGATAAATATGCCTGGCCACGGTGGGAGTCGAAGCTACGACCTTTGGAATACCAGCCCAATGCTCTGGCAACTGAGCTACACGGTCAGGTCGGGTCCGAGTATGTGATATTTTGGAACTGAGTCTAGTTCCTTCGATATCAGTGTAATCTAGTAATCATGATATTTGCTGTGTTGTTGTAATGTACTCAGGTGAATAAGATGCTTGTGTGATGTTACTCTGAGTGTATATCCACACTGGGCAGGCTTGAAAAATATGCCTGTGCACGGTGGGAATAGAACCTACCACACCTTTGGAATACTATAGCCCAAACTGAAAGCTCTGCCAACTGAGCTACATGCATGGTCAGGTCGTTTTGAGTACCAGTATGTGATATTTCAGAACAGAATCTAGCTCCTTCGATACCAATGTAATCTAATAATTATGATTTTTTCTGTTGGTGTAATGTACGTCCTCAGGTGAATATGATGTTACTCTGAGTGTATATCCACACCGGGCTGGCTTGAAAAATATGCCTGGCCATGGTGAGAATCGAACCTACTGTATGACCTTCGGAATACTAGGTTCGATTCCCACCGTATGTTCGATTCTCATCATGGCCAGGCATATTTTTCAAGTCTGCCCAGTGTGGATAGCCACTCAGAGTAACATCACAAGCATCTTATTCACCTGAGTACATTACAACAACACAGCAAACTTTGTTTACTTCATAGGATTGATTAGCACTACAAATTTGTTTTGTATGGGTAGGCTATGCCGGCCACACACATCAAGTGTGGTGGGCATAGCCTACCATACAAAACTAGTTTGTACTGTTAATAAATCTTATGAAGTAAACAAAGTTTGTCTCTTCTTACTTATATATACTGTATATACGGTACTGCCATGTTAATTAGATATGGGTAAAAATTAAATGAATAGTTGACAAGTTTTATAGATGGAATTGCAGAGTAGATTTATATACAATTAACCAGCAAGTCTGCCAACAAGTTGTGTTCGCACTGCTTCTCCCAAGTTGTCAACAAGTTTGGAACAAGCTGTTAACAACTTGTAACAAGCTTGTTGATATTATAATCAGACTTATTGCAAGCTTGTCCCTCCAACAAGTCTGCTACAACTTGTAACAAGCTTGTTGATATTATAATCAGACTTGTTGCAAGGTTGTTCCAACAAGTCCAATACAGTCATGATACAACAATATTGTTACAAGCTTGTGTCATCAATCTCATAACATTCTTGCATGTTATATAACGACTGTAACAAACTTCTTAGAACAATCTTGTAACAAGTCTGATAATAAAATCTTGTTACAACAACTGGGAACAAGCAGTGGAACACAAAACTTGTCAACGGCTTGTGAACATGCAGACTTGTAACAACTTGTTTGAAAATGCAACTACAGGTCCCTGACAGGAATCAAACTTGTGGTCCTACTCATTCAAGTGAAATGCAAAAAAATTAATATTTACCCATACTTGTTTAATGCATTTATTTAGCATGTATTAGACTGCATTAGCAGCTAATGCAATGTAAGGCAGTCTAATGCAGTCTGTAAAGTAGTCTAATGCAGTCTGTAAAGTAGTCTAATACATGCTAATGCAGTGTAATTGTACTCTAATGATTCAGTGTAATGAACTGCAGGGCAATACTTGCTAATGCAGTCTAATGAAGTGTAATACAGTTTAATGCATGCTAATGCAGTCTACTACATTGCATTATCTTTCATTAGACTGCATTAGCCTGCAATTAGTAGGTGTTTTACTATATATTTCTTATGGCAGCCAGCAGTTTTGAATTTTCATGCAATAATTTTGAAACTGATTTGAATGAAAACAGCTGGCTACCATGTAGAATCTATAGTAAAACACATGGCTATACCATACCATGCAGAGATATTAATTACATAAGGAATAGCTTACTGTACACAGTTGCCAGTGTCCAGCTACTGTTTGGAAGTCGGAAAAAGGCATGAAAAAAGGTGTCACCATATGCTTTGTTGGTGTGCATAATTTGCATGGTGGTGTACGGTTATGTGTATTCAGTTGTATGACAGTGGTTCATCTGTCATGCAAGATGTTACATGTATAACTTGTCTCTTTAATAAAATATAATTAATGTTTGCTTTTCCGTTTAAGCTTCTATATAGACTGGAACACATAAGTAGATGAAACCAAAGTAAAGGCAGTCATCACCAAGCTGTTAAATACTGATAGAGCCAAGAAGGTTAACTGTGTGAACATTGAGACTGAACATTGGTTTTAAATGGATAAAAAGCTGTGTTTTTATATTTATAAGCTTGCATTTATTTATTGTATATCTGTGTTTATTGTTCTGTTGAAAATATAAATAACTGTAATATTGATATTACAGTATGTTAAAGGAGTTTTTTGTATGAATTTATCTGTGATCGACTGACAAAATTTAAAGGTTTGAGTTTTTCCTGAACAAATGTTTAATAATAATTTGCCAAATAATTATCTAGTTTTTCTATAAAATCCTGTCGTGATATTTGAAGGTGTTTCCATGAGGTTTGCCCATATGATTCCATAGGAAATGTTCCAATTCCCTATACAGATTATGGCATTTATGCAGAGGAAGATAGGCCACGTCTTACATAAGACGCAAAAACACACATACTGTATAATGGTTAAATTCTACTAAGTCGCATCTTATTGTGGAACAGTCTGAACCCCTGTTCTTATTTAAGTCGCGACTTAGTACAATTTAACCATTTATACGAGTGTTTAGCACTATTGTGTAGAAGTTCTATACAGTAGGTTTCCTATAAAAACTCTTATAAGAAACCTATAGGCAAACCTATATATACTGTACATATGTGTTTATAAAGGCATTAGAGAGTTATATATATTATTTTACTCTAAAATGTAGAAACCCTTTCAATGAAAATCCCAATACATATTCCACTACTTATTACAGTATGTACATTACAGTTTTGTCACTATTATTTTACTCTAGAAAGTAAAACCCTTTTAATTAATAAAAAAGTAAATCATGCAGTACTGTAGTTTGATATTTGCAGTTTGTTGGCAGTATAGCTTCCCGTAAATCAGATGTTCTTTATATATTGCCTGGTCATGTTAAAAAAGCACAGCTCTTATAAAAATTAAAGTCCAGCATAAACGTTTTGTCATAACTACAACATCTCCAGAGACTAATTACAATATCACAGTATTACACAGGTTTTTAACTCATTAACGCGCAAGCTGTTACAATGTTTCTACTCCCCTAACGTGCAAGCAATATGGCGAATACGTGACTGAATTCAAGAGCTTTCACCAAAATGGCAATATCTCAGAAACAGTTGCATGAAAAAATCTGGTCTTTTCTTAATATATGATTGACCAAATTTAGTTTAAATGAACTTGCATACCTATATATATCATTAGTTTTTTCAATGAGAATTTTTATTTGTAAACCAGTGACACTATTTTTTTCATGTCACTCATCACCTAAAGGGGCAATATCTCCATATATTTATATAAAAACAAAAAAAAAATTATTTACTAAATTAGTACATATCTATATTATAACCAATTTTCATCTATTGGGATATGAATTAGAAAATGATCAAAAATTATAAAAAATACTCCTTTGCTTTTTTGGGCAAGATGTTTACAACATGAAATTTAGAACAGTAACTAAGTGTTAAAATTCAACAAAGTGTGCAAGCCAAAACACAGTGCTTGTACATCTTTGGAGTTTTTAATTACCTCAAATATATTTAAAAGGACATACGGTACTAGAATTTATTTATTTTCAATATAAACCAAGGATGGGAAGGTGAGAAAATAGGAATTTTCTGAGGTGTTTTTAACACAGTAAATGACAGCCGACATTTTCAAAGGCAAATTGCGGTGACAAAACCAAAAGTTATTCACTTCTCTATACTCAAAGCACTGAAAAACACCATAAAGAGAAAAACATTTTAAACATACATCAGGTAAGCCTTTTAGCTCAATTTTCGCATGTTTCTGTCTGGAAAGAAACGGTTTTTAGCCAAAATTATTTTGTGTGCCAATGTAGGCTGCTATAAAATGTCAGACACGCGTTCTCTTTTGAAGTCTGGCTCTGAAAAACAATCGCTTTTTTTTAGTTTGAAATAAGCTTTCATTAGGACTAATTGTGTAGAAATGTTATCTGTATGCTCAAATGAAAAAGATAACCTAATAGTCAGGTATTCAACATAGCTATAAAAGGGTGAAATAAGGACTTTCATCTTTGGTTGTTTGTCAGACATGAGAAACCACATTAGTGCCATTTTGTCGTGCGTGCTATTTTATAAAATAAACACCTCAAAACCATAAATTTTTAGTTCAGAAAATTACAAAGTTTCCCATAGACATTATTAAAAATGTTCTAGTGAAGCGATTTCATGATAAATAAGCGAGCAATGGGCCCAAAAGGACGGCTAAATTATGTTTTTGTTGGGACTTCAGTTTCATGGCTTCCCGCAAAGGAAGCCATTTCAGAGAGAAGCGACAACAACGGCAAACAACTGTCGCGACCAAATTTTGATAACTTTTCCTTCTGATTCAACATGTAGTTACTAGAAAATGAGGTTGGATCAACATTACTATCTGTCTTATCGATTTAAAGTTTTATGGGGATATAAAACCCAATACAAAAAGCATTTTAAAAGCTTTAGAACTCAAGTGCGGACTTTTTGAGAATTCGCACGCGGCAAGCAAGTGCATTAATTCAATACACTTATTTCAAACCACAATATGTCTGAAATGAGTTGTCATTTTAAGACTAAATTGATGAAAATAGATATAACAGTGATTTTGGAGTACCTTACTTACTTAGTGTAATTTAATACTCGAAGTATTCTTGCCAAATAGGGCACGTACGCACACAGTAATTTAATCTGGTGTCGTTTGAAACATACTTTAGCTAAAATAACAACTTGAACAAGAAGACTAACAATGGGGTTACGAAAACAGTCGAAATTGTGCCCAAATTTGCATAAACAGTTTGTATAAAAAGATAACTTTAAACTAGATTCAACCAACATTAATGCAGTCGAATTTTGTGAGTGTTTGATCGCATATTTCTACTCAAAAATACACTTTAAAAAATCGTATCTGCTCACTTGTGTTCCGTGTTCATCTTTCTTGTGATTTCCGATCCTATTTTTAATAAAGTTTCGAGAAATCCTCATTTTTTGGCCTGAAAATTTCGCGCATGGTTCACAGAAAAACTTGGCCCCAAAACGTCAATACATTCGCTTTCCTTTCATGCCAAATTTTCGTTGTAGTTGATTCAGAAACCTCTTCTTCTCTTGCTTTTAAAACTTGCTGTAAAATCTTTCTTTGTAACAGAATCGCCATTATTCATTATTTTTGGAAAACTAAGATTTTAAACTTTAAAACTTTGCGAGTTTCTGACCGATTTTCTTGCATGATACGCCGTTGAAAAGCTCGAATTTCACGTTCTATTTTCGTATCCGTTGCTAAGCAACCCGATAAACACGTGCTCAAATATCATGCCCGCAAGTTAAGGTGTCATGCCAGGGCGCATTCGGGCGCATTGTCCGTTACCCACTTGTCAATCTCAGGGCGCATACGGGCGCATTGGGCGTTAATGAGTTAAACTTAATGTAGAACTTATCAACCAATAAGAAATTATACAAATATATGGTTATAAAAGTTAATATCAAACTAAATAAGATAATTAATAGGTATTAAAACAAATGCAATGGACCAATACAATTAACATTTAAACACAGTTGGAGTTTTGAGATCAATTACTGTAAGAGCTTCTCGAAGACGAAGGATCAGCTCAGTTTCATATTTACATGCATGACATAATTATTTCAAAGTCATTGTGGGATATGAAATTATGTTTATTAATTGATGATTGTCATTACAACTAATAATTATCATTATAATTATCATTATCACCATTTTGGCGATTCATAGTCATAAGTTCTCTCGCAAAATGAGAGAGTCAATTGAAATCAAGAAGCACATGCAATACTATAGATCAGGAGGGAAAGCCACTAGATAGTACGTGGCATGCTCTCTTTAATGTGCAAAATTAATTTCTCTTGTCTTGGATGCGCGCGCGTTAATTGGAATCACTTCACTACATTTGAAATGACGTGGTTGATGTGCCGTTTAATTAAATTTCAAATGACGCGAGCCAACAGATCACGACACTCTTGTATATAAAAAGAGCGTGTGAATTAAACAAGTCACATATTATTAGCACTGATGAAGATCCAGGCTTACGGATCGAAAGCTTTGCAGTAATAAATTTACGTGGTGTTTCCACAAACAAAAACAATTAATAATTATCAGTTGTTGATGATCTCAAAACTCCAACCGCATGGCAATATACATGTACATAGGATCTGCCCCATTGTACAGTATATTTGTTAATTGTAATACCCTTTCAATATTCACCTTAAATACAGTAGTTTAATATTAACTGTTGTAAACCATATATTTGTATATATTCTTTCTTTCTTTTTGAATACCAGTTGATTAGTTTGTAGGTCAAGTTTCAAACTTGTGCAATACTGTGACTGTAATTCATTCTCTGACTGTTTTAATTACAATGAAATGTTTAGCCCTATTTACAAGATACAGCTTGTTGGATACCATTGTCATTTTGGTGTATATGGAATCAAGTTAATTAAACACCTAAAATTAACCTTCTTTAACCAATTATCAACTCTACTTTTTGTATACTCTTTGTATCACTGTATATACGGTACCATTTTACAACTTATACTGTATACAGTATCAGCAGTTTCATCACTATATATCTATATTAAAAATCAAGCTTCACCAACATCATCACAGTCCATGCATCATCATAACATAATTTACTAGAATCATCATTATCCACACCACTCCAATAGGCAATACTATCAGTCACACCGAATCGAAACTTCATTTCATTTCATCTCCCTCCACACACCATTTGATGTTCCCCCAGTAGAATGTCCCAACAGGTCAACAGGGCCATTTCACAGCATTCCAGTATCTGAATACCTGCAACCACCTTTACGATCCAATTCTAAAACAAACAACTAATAACTAGTAAGGTACGTAGTTAAATTATATTTGATATTTCTACAATTTTATGAAACAATATTTGAATTTTGTTTTAACATTGTAAATCTGAATTTATACCAAACTTTCACCTATTAGAGTATAAATGCTCAGAATAATTTAAAAGTGAAACAAACTGTTTAGTAACAATACTCAGTGTTTGATAAGTGTTTTCATTGGTTTACTATGATAATAACTTGCTAATTGGTTTTGTAAAACAACGTCAAGCCACCTTCAATGGTTGAGATTTAGTCAAACACTCATGAAATCTCAGCAACTTATACAACAAGTATAGACAAGTATTTTGGTGGCTAGATCTTTCATCTACTTTCAGTGAAACCGAATTTACATTGAGATGACATGTTAAAATTAGTGAATTTTGCTTAAGTATAGAGAAACGTAAGACCTCAGCTGAGAAACTCAAGCTAACACAAAAAGTGCCTAACAAAATTGTACCAAACTTTCAACTATTACAGTATAAATGCTCAGTATGATTTTAAAAGTGAAACAAACTGTTTAGTGATAATACTCAGCGTTTGAGAAGTGTTTTCATTGGTCATTGTGATTATAACTTGCTAGTTAGTTTAGAAAAACAATGTCAAGCCACCTTGAACGGCTCAGATTTAGCCTGCAAACACTCATGAAATCTCAGCCACTTATACAACGGGTATATAGACAAGTATTTTAGTGGCAAGGATCTTTGATCTACTTTCAGCGAAACCAAATTTATATTGCGATGACATGTTAAAATGAGTGAATTTTGCTTAAGTACAGTACAGTAAAGTAAGACTTCAGCTGAGAAACTCATGCTAACACAAAAACTGCCTAACAAAATCATACCAAACTTTCACCTATTAGAGTATAAATGCTCAGAATAATTTTAAAAGTGAAACAAACTGTTTAGTAACAATACTCAGTGTTTGATAAGTGTTTTCATTGGTTTACTATGATAATAACTTGCTAATTGGTTTAGTAAAACAATGTCAAGCCACCTTCAATGGCTGAGATTTAGTCAAACACTCATGAAATCTCAGCAACTTATACAACAAGTATAGACAAGTATTTCGGTGGCTAGATCGTTCATCTACTTTCAGTGAAACCGAATTTACATTGAGATGACATGTCAATATTCGTGAATTTTGCTTAAGTACAGTACAGTAAAGTAAGACCTGAGCTGAGAAACTCATGCTAACACAAAAACTGCCTAACAAATTTGTACCAAACTTTCACATACTGTATTAGGGTATATATACTAAAACTGTCTGTACCAGTGTAGGTAGTACCAATGTGAAAATGCTGCACTGAGTGGTTATATTACTACCTTAAAAAATAAGCAGAAACTCGAGTTTTGAGTTTCTGTACGTATTAGGGTATAAATGCTCAGAACAATTTTAAAAGTGAAAGAAACTGTTTAGTAATGATACTCAGTCTTTGAGAAGTGTTTCATTGGTTTACTATGATAATAACTTGCTAATTGGTTTAGTAAAACGTCAAGCCACCTTCAATGGCTGAGATTTATTCAAACACTCATGAAATCTCAGCAACTTATACAACAGGTATACACAAGTATTTTAGTGGCTAGATCTTTGATCTACTTTCAGTGAAACCAAATTTATATTGCGATGACATGTTAAAATGAGTGAATTTTGCTTAAGTACAGTACAGTAAAGTAAGACCTCGGCTGAGAAACTCATGCTAACACAAAAACTGCCTAACAAAATCATACCAAACTTTCACCTATTAGAGCATAATTGCTCAGAATAATTTTAAAAGTGAAACAAACTGTTTAGTAACAATACTCAGTGTTTGATAAGTGTTTTCATTGGTTTACTATGATAATAACTTGCTAATTGGTTTAGTAAAATAAAGTCAAGCCAACTTCAACGGCTGAGATTTAGTCAAACACTCATGAAATCTCAGCAACTTATACAACAAGTATACAGTAGACAAGTATTTTGGTGGCTAATCTTTCAGCTACTTTAATTGAAACCAAATTCACATTGAGATGACATGTGAAAATTAGTGAATTTTGCTTAAGTACAGTACAGTAAAGTCATACATGTCCAATATCACGATGCGACACGGATCGTGAATATAGTTCACGATCCGTAACACATGGTGAAACAATCACGATGCAACACAGATCGTGAATATACTTCACGATCCGTAACACATGGTAAAAAACCTCAAGCTGTGCATGTTTACCTCCAACAGTGCAACAAACACTAATCATGCAATTGATGCGCACTAAATCCGTACGATCCGTGCACATCGTGCGTATGGTGAAAATAAACAGATATTTTCATTCTTATTACTGTTTTTTATTCTTATTACATTTTCATTTATCATGCAATGTGTTTTGTTATTACAATAGCTCATATATGTTTACTGACATTTTCATATATGTAGTGTGTATGCGTCGTTCTCCAAAAGGCGAAACTAAAAGGAATGAACATATATTTTCATTGTTATTACCTCATGTATATTATACATTCTAAATAATATATTAATTCATGTGTATGTAGTGTGTATGCATCGTTCTCCAAAAGGCGAAACTAAAAGGAATGAACATATATTTTCATTGTTATTACCTCATGTATATTATACATTCTAAATAATATATCGATGCATGTGTATGCCTCGTTCTCCAAAAAAGCACGAATAAACACACATTCTCATTGTTAGCCTATATATAAGCTCCTATATATTAATATTATCAATGTGGCATTGACTAAATTATCAGTGTTATATATTAGCTACCTTATTTGCTTATGTCTATAGTCCTGAATCCTGATTTGTTTGTGGCTAGTGCGGTTTGCCTCGCATGCATTACATTTAAATATTGAAGCTCACTCAAGCGGGATTTTAACTGGTATATATTCACCGACACCACACTTGTCTAATTACTGGTTGTCTGGTTGGCTTTTTCTCATGTGATATCATCCAACAAAATCACTGCGAATCACTGTTTCTAAGTTAATAAGTTACGACACTAAGTCTAAGAATCACTGTTACGAATTTAAAACACTAAGAATCACTGTTTTAACTTTATAAGTTACGACGCAGTATCTGTCATTTAAAGGCGACAGTTTTATTGGCCCTTTTCATACTAGAGACGCATTATGCGTGTCTATGGACTTCGGCAAGCATTTATCATTCGCCTGGTTGAGTGTGTCTTCAATATAAAGACGGACGCAACATGCTAGACGAACTATGTTCAATTTTTCGTCTGAGACCCACACCAGTCATAGCTCGTCTACGGCACGCATAATGGGTCTGGTGCCCGCGTCTTTATAATAACGACACGTAACAAAACTACATATAGATTATTGATCTGATTATTTGTCCCGTCTTTATACAACACAAATTAGTGTACAGCTAGCACTTACAATAAGCCCAACCGCATAATACGTTCCTCTAGCATAATATATAATTATATAAACACGGCTATAATAGTTCACATCTATAGTCATTTATTCAACGTTATCTATAACCTATTCTAATTGTGTTTGGAACATGGTCATTCATGTTTATTCAGGTTATCAAACATATTTTCAAGTTTTTCTACTTTTACATCATAACATTAACAACTGATGACTGTCAATATTGACTACAATTCTCCATTGCCCATTGGCATTGAGGATTTTCTGCAATTCTTGTCAATTGTCTCTCGTCACCATTCAGATATATTTGCTGTGAAACATGTCATAATAAAACCAATAATGCATATTTCTTTCCATATTCAGGTTAATTAACACCTTTAAAAATAAAATTAAACAACACTTTTTGCTATACACAATTACCAATATATAAAACATACTTCTCAAATGTATATAATGACATATACTTTAGTCTATTGTAGCCCAGCATTGACATTGTAAAATTAAATGCATCTACAACATTATTATTAATTTATTCCCACTTCTTTTTCTCTCTTGTAAACATAGTGTATATACTTCAAAACTTTCTGATTTTACATGTTATGTATTGATTGACTGTAAATAATTGATTATGTGATAAAACGAACAGTAACTAGAGACCTAAAATAAAAAGTCTATGAAGATTTCTAGTAGGTCTCTAGCCCAACATCTTCAAATTATTGTAATATATTTTAAGTAGATTTTTATACATGGGAAAATAAAATTAAAAAAAAAATAAATCATTTACTTTGTTCCCAACGCTTTGTCGTTTTCCCCCTGCCCCAGTAGGTAGATGTAATAATCCATTTGTATGCAACCAATGGGGGGCAACCGTTTCCTACCAAGAACAATATCAATTTGAATGTCTCTTTATCCGAAAGCGGTTTCTTCCAAAGAATTAAACGCAGTTCTTTTGGCCAACTGTCTACGTTGTAAACACGTCTCCATCGAGAAGAGAGACTATTTCCAGTCGTTTAAACCCTTTCATCATGAAATACGAAGCGTCTGCAGGCTAACTTTCCCAACGCGCAAAACGATAAAAGTATACGTGTAATTAAATGATGATAAAAATCTGTGGTAATTTTCCCAAACTCAAAATAATGTATTTTATTTACAAACATGTAGTTCATAAATAAACAAATAAAATGAAGTGTTATTTACAACGTCAACCCGGTTCAGAATTTTTACCCACAAATTTATTGCCCTTTACCCGGCCGAAAAAAGGTGTCAACTGCTGCACAAAATTTGTTGACGATCCGTGCGGATGGTGCGCATGGTGAATGGTGCACATGGTGCCAGAGGGTAGACCCCAAAACACTGACGATCCGTGCGGATGGTGCGCAAGGTGAATTGGTTGACGGATGGTGGAAGTGGTTTCATGATCCATGAATGGTGCACATGGTGCCAGAGGGTAGACCCCAAAACAATGACGATCCGTGCGGATGGTGCGCATGGTGAATTGGTTGACGGATGGTGAAAGTGGTTTCACGATCCATGAATGGTGCACATGGTGCCAGAGGGTAGACCCCAAAACACTGACAATCCGTGGGGATGGTGCGCATGGTGAATTGGTTGACAGATGGTGAAAGTTGTTTCACCATCTGTGAATCACACACATGGTGGCACAGGGTGAAATATTGGTAAAATTGTAGACGGTTGGTAGTACTTTTTGTTGAAAATGAGTGGAGACAAAAATATTTACATACACATGTGTTTTGTTATCTGCGTTTTTATGGTGACATTAACTTTCGCGTATAATTTATACAGAGTATTTGTTGATCTAGTAGACACTTAACTGTGACGATGGTAATTACGATAACTACTATTGTGGTTTGTTGGCAGAGAATACAAATTTAAAATATATAATTTTAATTTGATCGTACCTGCTCTGGTAAACTTTATAAATATTGAGAGCATTCAGCGAATTATCCAATTTGCACGTTCAGAATAAATATTTGTTTGTATTTGTGTATTCTTAAATGATGAATGTCCATTGCACTGCACCGAGTGGGCATGTTTATTTATATATACAACTTTCGTTCTCACAAAGACACATTACCGGTAGAAGTATTTTTTCCTTGGTTTGTGGAGAATGGATATCAAACTGACAAATCAAACTCGGATCAAATTTATTTGGCGATCGTGCGATTAAACATGGGTATCCTAAGAGCTCCGTAACATGAAATATGGGTATCCTAAGAGCTCCGTCACACGTGTAGTTTGACATTAGCAGCCCTTCTGAAACACTTTAATGAAAGTATAGTTCACAAAATTCATATTTTCACTTACCCCTTAACATCTGTTTTAATGCAACTAGCTCTGTAGGCACGAGCAAAATGTGGTGTTGATGTAAATATCCATTTAGTTCATGTTTCCCCGGTGAAACTAGATATAGTCTATTCCAAAGCTGATTTCGACGTACTTTAGCTTTTCAGAAACCGCTGGCCTTCCTCAGTGAGATTATCAACTGTTTCAGAAACATATTTGATCGTAAACAGCTAAAATATTCTCCGAAAGTCTATATTTTTGTTCTTCGACGCGAAAATGGCAACTCAAGAAGAAATGAGCCGCTATTTTTGGTCAGCGTCGACAGATTGCTTCAGATCCATTACAACCCGCACGAAAAAAATCACAGCGTGAACCGCACTAATATAGTGCGGATCACGCTGTGATTTTAGGCCTCGCCAACACTTTGCCTGCAACTGCAGAACACCATAGACTGTCATCAATCAAGGAAAACTGATGTGAGGGAGAAGTTGAATATTATTTTTAATGCCTAACGCAATGATATTTGATTACAAGCTTGTTCACAAGGGGGCCAAATATTATAAAATTGATTCAACTAAAATAGCTCGCAGAATAAAACACAGGTGTACCCCGTTACGATTGTCAAACGATATGTGAAGTAGCTAGCTCTACTGTATTCTATAACTCGGCTCTTAAAATGTGGCTCTTAGACGATTGCAGCTTATCGAAGGTATAGGTCACCAGCAAAGTTTGCGCATAAAATCACGCTCAGATGGAACATAAATTAAATATAATGATGTCATGCACTCCATAAGTCTTTACGTTTTCATAAATCTATCATGTAGTAGCTATAGTGACTGCTGTGTCCTGCGTGTGACTGATTTAGTTTGAATTGCATGATATTTTAGACAACACGAAATAATTGAGAAAACATACATAGGCTACATACACACATACATACATAACATATCTCAAGTCAAAATATACCCTCTCAAGTCAGTAGACAGTATTCAGAGCTGAAAATGGCACATATATATTGCATGGGCATACTGTAGACTGTTTTGACCTGTGAAATTAATTCTATACCAATGTGTTCTCATTTTAATCAGTCATTTGAGGACGTTCTATTAGCTTCCACTGGTTAAGAAAAGATGGCACATCTT
>CACRXK020000809.1:40505-56979 GCA_902702795.2 Paramuricea clavata
CCCCCCCCCCCCGGTATTATTGCAATAACAATCAACCTAGCAATGTTCATACTGACTTATGTTCATTATTTACCATGTGATATTTCATATTTACATAATATGTTCATATTTACTTTTTCATCTGAGATCTCAGAAAACAGTGCAGATATGTTATCCATATAAACACAGCAATTCCACTATATATAACTAAACAACAATATCCAACTTAAATAATGGATCATCAAACATACAGCCCTGCTGTAGGAGGGGTGTAATAGGAGGCTGTGTACAAGCTCCAAATAACCACCTGTCTACCTGTGGATTCCACACGACTTTCACAAATGACAGGCGTAAACATTTTTCACCTGGCCGAGCAAGCCCCTGAACAAATACAAGTATCTTATTGACACAGGGTATGTAGACAGGAGAGATGGCAATCATTAACCAGTTCCTGTAAGTTGAATAATAGAGGAGACAGGCAAAAATACACAACCTGTTACCATGGAGAGGTAAAAAATTCAGAACATTTTGAACTCTATTTTTATAGTAGAAATTTCTTTGCAATATATATATATAGATAGATAGATAGATAACTAGTCTGGTCCAGTTGCTGAGACCTTGCTGGCTAGCTTGAAATGAGCAAGATCTTGGCAGCTGGGATTCATGAACAAAAAAATAAACAATTTCTAACCAGGCTGATACAAAAGGATGCCACCGCAAGCTATAGTGTATGAGATGTCATGAGAGTTGGCAGACACACAAACTTGGCTAGCTGTTCTTAATGCCTTTCCAACACTATCATGATGTTAAAACATAACACTCATCAAACTTTTATATTGTCAATCTAGAACTTAAAATGTCTCCAGTAGCAATGCAATGATTGTCAAGTGTCAACTCTCATCAACACTCATCAACTCTGTTTCAATGGGGCTTTAGAAACTGTAAAAACTGCAAGAGGAAAGAAATTTATCATACGAACACAATCAAAATTCATCTCACTTTTAACTTTTTAAGGCTGTCTCACTCACTGCCAGAGCTAAGCTCCATCATAGATTATAGATCATACCAGATGTCTCACTCAGCCAAAATTATGTCCGCGATTTTTTATGAGCACGCGTTGGCCGCCATTTTGGCAGTAAGTGTAATCCACGCCATGAAACATGAGCAATCACGCCTTTTGGCAGTAAGCGCCATTGTGGCAGTAAGTGTCGCATGCGTCATCTGGCGTGATAGCCTCGCGAAAATCGCGGACAGGAAAATCATAGCCGATAGGGATAGATCCACAGTGAGACATCTGGCATGATCTATAATCTATGGCTCCATGGACACAGCCCCAATAACATTTCATTGATTTTTCTGGACAAGTTAAATTTTTGTTTCTGATACAACTGAACAGTCTACACCAACATTATTTGTTGAAAATAGACTACCGACAATGTTTTACAAGGTTTCTATTTGTTTGGTTTTAACCATTTATTTTTTTAAAAACTTAAAATTCCCACAATAATGATGGCCAAGACAAATGGCCACAGTTAATTATGCACAATTGATTTAATCTCTTTCAAATGGGTTTTCACTAACAGGCATATTTATTGCATGAAATATTTACAAGTATCCCCATCGGGCACTGTTTGAAAACTGCAAGCACTTTAACAAAACAAAATATAGAGCTAAATTATTTAAGATTCAATTTACGAAAGGGAAAACATTGGTTTATTAAGAACTTGCCAAAAATTAAACCCAAACAGACAGAAATTTTATTATAGTAATTTGAATGATTATGTTTCCTATCTGCGCAAATGAGTATGTAAATTTGCAAGCTTTTTCGTAATAGGACATCATTTTCTTAAGGCCAAGGACAAGTATAAATAATAAATGATCCTTATCTATGTGAGAATTTAAATTCATTCGCAGACAAAGGCAAATACACCTGTCTTGTGTGTGTTTTGCCATTCACCTCGAGGAACTAACATGGGAATCAGCATAAAAATTGCAAACTTGCGACTTTTTGCAAGTTGAGTATTCCTACAACAAATTCAATAAGAAATTTTTTTTGGAGTCAAAGAGATTCAGACAATATGCAAATTAATTTAGTTTTTGGTTTCCATGACAAGTGCTATATAAACAAAAATCATTTTCTATGTTTTTAAAGAGATGTTAGATGTTGAAACACAATCAACAATTCTGACTCTAAATGATGTTATATAGCAAAATTATTAGCAACAATATGCAGCATGTTCGCAAGTTCCTCCCAAATATCATGCATCAAAGTCGAAGTAGAGAAATCCAGAAATGGGTAGACATTTCTGGAATTTTCTGAACGGAATTTTCAAACCAGAAAATAGTTGCGACTTTATAGTTTAGGGGCTGTTTGTATCGAAGTCAGGCTTGCCCACTTAGTGAGACAGCCCGGTGATTGAGATCTCGCTACCGGTATGTCATTATTTTTGTAGTAAAAATTACAGTGCATTTAAATGGACAAATGGGTTGGCCCAGTTACCGAGATCTCGCTTACCAGGACAAAAAATTCACCACATAAACACACACAAGTGGGGTGGCCCATTGTCGGAATGACAAAATGTAAAAAACAAAATAGTCCCAGCAAGCGGGATGAAATTTTCTCATACATATAAACATAAGAGAAATTCATCCCGCTTATAGGCTGTCTTGCTAAGCAGGCCAGCTCGGCTTCCAAATAAACAGCCCCTTGAACAGACCATTTAAACTGAGCTAAAACAATCATATTTTCTCAGAAGAAACATTCATATTTTCTCAGAATATAACAAAGAACATTCTTTGTATAAATAGAATTTCCTTTTCTATTAATAAAAGATATTTAAAACCCCCAAAACACTGACTAGCACCAAATTTTGGCCCATAATGAATTTGGGAGGACAATGCTACCTTGGGGGTACCATTTTATTTAAAAAAAAATTGAATACAATATTGTATTTTAGTCGCAATATCTCTTGAATGCCCGCCAAAATAATACACCAAAGTTGCAAATATCAAGTGACTTAGAAAAGTTAATGAGTAATGCATTTTTTTAGGAGATACTATATGTTGTTAAGGCCTTAAACTTTCCTTCTAAATCACCGGAATTGCTAAACGCTTTGAAAACGTTAGACTTTGGGCCCCAGACATAAATCAAATAACAGATTAAGCGGGCATTTTGACAATATTTCGACAGGCAATTGAAAACAATACAATGAAATATTGGCAACCGAATTGCCGGAGCAAAAATAGCCAACTCATTGAGACTTCCCGATATAATTTTGCTACCAAAATACCCTTAAAGTAATGCCCATTTTCACTTTGTTGTTTAACTAATATACACACCAGCATCACGCGGCGTGCAGCATTTTTAATTTAAAACGGTTCAAATTTTTACATCCAAGGATACATTTTTAGAAAACCAGTAGACGTCCCAATTGCGAGCAGTCCAATTTCCTTATCGTACGCTACAGCGCTCGGCTTGTGTGGAAATCCATGTTCTACTGTCTAAAATGAAAGGATAAACTCAACACATAATATTTATACCTTCTAGGGAATTCGAGTACAATTTTATCGAGTGAAACGAACTGCGTACAAAAAGGTCACAAAAATCGGCACGTACCTTGGCGAACGACAAAAGTTCTTGGGCAATTTTGTCTTTAGGATCAGGCTTACGCCCCCTTCCTCTGGTAAAACGTAACATTATAGGAAACTCGCATGCAGAAGACAACAAAACTTGAGCAAATTCGAACGATCAACAAAACTTGGCCAAAACGCCAAGGCGTGAACAACTCGTTCTCAAGCTCTCCGTTTCATCGTGCGTTGGTTTTTCGTCAGGGTCCATTCTCCGGTAGTGTTTAAACTCGTATAGGAAAAAAAATTCACAAACACCACTACCGGAGAATGAACCCCTGACGAAAAACCAACAGGGAATTTTTTTATGGGAAGAAGTTATTTCGCTGACCTCAGAATGACATTTCGTCAAAATTTGTTCTTCAAGATTGGTTTAGAAACAAACTTGGAGTAGGGTTAGGTTAGGGATTATGGTTAGGGTTACTGGGTTAGAGGGTTAGTGTTAGTCAATGAGTCAATTCCAGGAGTAACCATCTCCCCCCCCCGGGAACACACCCGGGCGTTAGATTTGATTGGTTATGATAGTGTAAATGCCCGGGTGCCGGGACACAACTTGAAGACTAATGCACGGCCCCTGGGCAAGCTAGGAGTGGAAAATGCCCCACCCCGGGGACGATATTACAGTCGATTTCACGAAACTTTGACCACAAATGTTCCGAACTTCGTTGCGAAGTTCGAAAGTTCGTGCGAAGTTCGGAAGCTCATATTGGAATTCACAAGCCAATTTGTAAACAAAAGTCCCTGATTGGTCCGTGAAGTAAAAGAAGCCAATCAAATGCGTAGTTTACGGACTGGTTTGTGAATCTCATTATGAACTTTTGAACTTCGCAACAATCTTGTGAACTTCGCAACGAAGTTCGGAAAATTTGTGGTCAAAGTTTCGTGAAATCGACTGTAAACGTTAATTAAACTTTTAATGGCATATAATCATAGTCATTTAATAACATTATAGTATTAAACTGCTATGGAATATTATAAAACCACCTTGACCACGAGGGCGCAAAATACGATCAGCGCGCCCACATGCTTGCCTGAAACTAGCCTCCTCCGCAGGCCTCTCTATGGGTTCTAGCCTGCGAATGGGTGAGATGCCTGCGGAGGAGGCTAGCCTGAACACAGGCGGCCCAATTTCGCAAGGGTCAGTATAGACTTATAGTATAAATGTATATTATATTAATGTATATTATAGTAAAAATATGTCGTAAAATATAAATTTTAAAATGAAATTGACTTGCCTATTTGATAGTGTGTGTTCTCCTTTTATTACTCCTTTGTTGGACTAATATTTTCCAAGACTTTGTACTCGATGTTACTGGTATACATGAAACATGATATGTTTCATGTATACTAGTAACATCGAGTACAAAGTCTTGGAAAATATTAGTCCAACAAAGGAGGAATAAAAGGAGTAACAAAAGGAGAACACACACTATCAAATAGGCAAGTCAATTTCATTTTAAAATTTATATTTTACAACATATTTTTACTATAATATACATTAATATAATATACATTTATACTATAAGTCTATACTGACCCTTGCGAAATTGGGCCGCCTGTGGCCTGAAACTATGTTTTGCTGCCTTAAAATTTGTGGGTGGGATTCTGGGCAACCATTTGTCAAATCCCCGGGGTCCTCCAATACCCGGCCCCCTTGCACATATATGAAAGGCAAATTCCCGACCCCCGTGAACTGTCTATCGGGCAAATTCCCGGGGGTGTCCCGGGGGGGATGGTTACTCCAGGAATTGACTCATGCATTAGTGTTAGTAAAACAGTTGTTTTGTTACGTTCTGTCACTCTGACTCTCTGATGCCAGCGAAATAACCTCTTCCTTTATGCGCGAAAATTTTGACCACAAGATTTTAGTCGTCATCTGCATCTAAACGTGAACACTTACCTAGTTAAAGGTCACGATTAGCTTAGCCAATCAGGGTAGTGCAAGCTGATCAGATTATGTTTTTATCTAAGTAGATAATGCCTTTTATCTCCGACGGTTTTCACGAAGCCGTGTTTATTAGTACGGTGTTTAAACACGCAGGTGATCTGTCCGTCTGCTGCGTTTCTGTATACACATGCATCATGCACCAGATGAACTATCGCCCGTATTGTAAAAGGTCACTCACACTCAATGAGTGGAAGTTCAATCTGAGCTTCTCTCGAGTGTCATTGTTGTTTTTGAATAGCTGAAGAGTTAGTGTCGTACCTTACTATGCGACTACTCACCCTCCAGCTATTCAAAAACAGCAATGACACTCAAGAGAAGCTCAGATTGAACTTCCACTCATCGAGTGTGAGTGAGCTTTTACAAAACGGGCGTATATCTTTTATTTCCCAGGTTCAGTCCAGATGCATCGTCCGTCTCTGGTTACCCTGGATTCCAGAGCCTTCGACAGTAATTCAGAGTAGTCTCTGGTGTAAATCGCGGTATGAAATTGCGCGCACAGATTACGTGACGTCACAAAATGGTTCATTTGGAAGGGCGCTTGTTTTTTCACCAGAAAATTTTCGCTTTTCCATTTTCCATCGAACTGCCGTACGAGTGTTCGTTCTTCAGCTCGTTTGAACAGTCTTTTTTTGTCAATAAAGAACAGTTTTTAACAAATCAAGGTAAGATTGAAATTTAACTAATGCTAAACTTAAACAACGCTAATGCGGACAGAGACCTCTGTCGGAGTGCAGCCCTGCGAATAAATGAATGATTGTATAGAAGAGTTTGATGCCTTATAATTAAGCCTGGTTTTCACAAGCGAACAAAATGCAAGAATAAACAATGACAAAAGACGAAACGATGAAACGCAGTGAAGCATTATGGTGCGACATTAAGCCAGGTTTCCATATATGGTCGTAAAAATAGAGTCACGATCTTTCTCAACGGCCAGTTTATAATAGTTTATACCTGTAAACCACATGTATATAAATCAGTGGCGTAACTACTATGGGCTCAGACCGGGAGAACCCGGGGGCCCCAACCCCAATGGGCCAAAATGGGGGCCCCCAAGCTTAGGCGATAGAGCAAAACATTGGCCAGGGCCTCTCTGATATGTTACAATGTCGTTTTCTGACCAACAGGATTCTGTAAAATCTCTCCCCAAAGTCCAGGAAATGGCATTTCAGAGAGTCTAGATTAAAAAATTTTTCGGATGAGCATGCCCTGGACCCCCTAGAAAACCTGTGCATATACGGCGCTTTAGCACTTCTACAAGAGGGGCCTTCGAAAATTTTGAACCGGGGGCCCTCTAATATAACGTTACGCCACTGATATAAATCATAAGTATTCTCTAGTTATAATCACTCCGAGCATTTTCAGTTCTAAAATGTTGTATTTCGGTTGATGAGAAAGATCGTGACTCAATCTTTACGACCGTTACGACCATATGGAAACCAAGCTTAAATGTGCAGTGTTACAACTACAGGATTAAAACTATTAATTAAACCAGGACCAAAGAGAGCTACTTGGCAGAGACAAACTAGAAGCATTCTTCTCACATGTGACCGATGCTATAATCAGACAATTAAGTTCTGCATGTTGCAGAAATCAAACTTTGGTCAAAGATGTGAAGGACACTGTGCGACAAATGGTCCCCATCACTGACAGTGGCTTCAAATTCTTTCGTTTTAATCATGTTTAAGTGAGCTTGAAACGAAGCAAAGATGGTTAACAGCGGGATGTTTATCTCAGTGGCTTTTCTCAGCATCGTGGCAAGCGTGGCCGCGTTTGGTTTCCTGATAACGCAATTAATATTCATGTGTTTTGGACGCTCAGGAAAGAAGAAGCGAGCGAAACAGAAAACAGTGATAAAAAATGATATCAACGATAATGGGGAAGCAAGTGGTATTAGGTTGAACAGAGTTGACGGTGATAGGGTGAATGATGGGAACTTAGGCGTGGATTGTGATAAGGCCCCTGGGATAAATAGTGACTGTGGGCTAAGGATTGATGGTGATGAGGATCGTTGTGACAAACAGGTGAAGAACTACAGCGTCATTGAAAGTGAAAATGTTATCACTATTGATACGCCTTGTGATGGTGAAAATGCTACTGGCAATGACAAAGGTGGTGATGGAGGTGATGGTGGTAATGATGATGGTGATGATGATGGTAATGATGATGGTGATGATGATCGTAATGATGATGGTAGTAGAATTGAAAGTAAAAAAAGTGGTAAAAATGGGCGTGATGATGTTGGTGATGATGGTGGTGATGGTGTTAGCGATGATGGTGGTAAAATTGACAGTAAAAGAAGTGGTAATAATGGGCGTGATGATGGTGGTGGTGAAGCTGATAATGATGGTGGTGTTGGTGATAGTGGTGGTAAAGATGATGATGGTGGTGATGCCAGTGTTAGTGATGATGGTAATAAAATTGACAGTAAAAGAAGTGGTGACAAAGGGCGTGATGATGGTGGTGGCGAAGGTGATGATGAAGATGATAGTAATGATGGTAATAAAATTGACAGTAAAAGAAGTGGTAATAATATTGGTGATCATGGTGGCCATGATGATGATGATGATGGTGTTAGCGATGATGGCAGTAAAATTGACAGTAGAGGCGATGGTGATGATGGTTTTGTGTGTGGTAATAATATTTGTGTCAATGATGGTGCTGTAAACGGTGGTGATGATTATGAGAGAAGCAATGATAATGAGGGTGGTGGTGATAATGGTGGTGGTGTTGATGGTGATTATGGTAGTAGACATGACATTAAAAATGGTGATGGTCTGGATGTTGCAGACATGAACCTCAATATTGATGGAGAGCAGGGAACTGTGATTGACGACAGAACGGAAACAAGGGACAAAGATGATGGTAACAATATGCACAAATGTTGTAGTTTCAAATATAAAAAGATTGCCGCTGGAGAAAGTGATCTTATGCATACCAGCAACTGTTGTGAAACAAGCAATGGTACTCATGGTAAAACTATTCCGCGTTCTTGCAACCAATGCGCATGTCAGTGTAGTCACATTGGTATTAACGGAAGCAATGGTCAAGCCACCCACAGAGACCATGATGCTCTTCATATAAAAAAACAACGCATTCAGTTTAAGCTGGATGTGGACATTACCAAATATCAAATTGATGACGGAAATGAAAAGCACTCCAAAACTAGCACGTCTCGCAACTTTGGTGAGCGTTTTAGCGATGGCGAAGTAATTGACAACTATTATGTTCAAAATGATTTAGTAAATCAAACGCGTAACATGGTTTCGAGTTTTTGGCCGGAAAATGCACTGTGCGACAATGTTTCCCCAAGAGAAATTACATCCAAGTGCAAGAACAGATCTTGTTGCAGTAATGTTCAACAAAATATGATAAAATATGAGAATTCTGTCAAGTTTTATTCAGGAAGACAAATTGTTCGCGAAAAAACAATATCGAACACGAATGACAACGAATATTTGATAAAAGATACAACAGACACTTCACCAGACAATTGTGGGCTCATTCTAGATGATAATTTCAATGAAGATGAGCCGCCTTTTGGCTTGAAGAAAATTTCGGCAGAAGAGCCAAAGACAAGGGACATTGCGATTCAAGTATTTGAAGGGTGCACCAGTTACAGTGGGCGAAATAGTCCAAGCGTTTTCGATGGCATCGGTAACAGCACGCGAAATAGTTCAACAATTTCTTGCTGCTGCTCAAGCGAGTATGAATACGGTAGAGAAATGGATAGCGTTTCATCTAGCGATTCCAGTGAGTCATTGCATTTTGATGAAAATATTTGTGCGAGAGAATTCAGTGCGAGAGAGCACAGCATAAACATGGATTGTGTTGAAAATAACTTTGGTCATGAGTCAGAGAAGAAGTTTGGGAGAGAAGATGCAGCAAACTCATCCATTGTTGGTCGCTTTTTATCCGGGGTTGTGAATTTTGCTGAGTGTTGTATTTCTGCGCTGAACGGCAGCGCACAGAATGAATGAGTGGCTCGGTAGTTAGACCTTTGGAACTTACTGAATAAAGCTTCACTTGCTGCGAAGGGTGTGGTGTAATTTATTTGCTGTCTTTGTTATAGAAATGAATAAATCGCGCTTCCCCAAACAAAATTGACGTTATTCTTCCAAAAAGATGATGTATTTACTCCATAATTTATTCTTCAGTAAAAATTACGTCATCCAGCATACCGGAAATACCCTATCAAGAACTTCGTGTAGTAACAAACATACTCTCAAATTCTTGCAAATATCGAAGATGACTTTGTAGAAAATATAAAAACAACCGTTCGTCGATTTTTGTTTAAAAAATCGTCGTTTGTATTAAGCAGGAGAACGCTTTACTAATCATTTCAGAAGTCAAAAATGGTTATTCCAACCTCAGAAAGTGAAACAAGGCCGACCCATTTTAACGGGAACAAATTTTACATGACCGTAAATATTACGACCATGAAAGCAAGTAGCGAAGATGGCGATGTGTTTTACGAAACACCAGCTGCTCAGGGTATTTCTGGCCTCTTTGTGGGTTTGGCTATCTTGATCACAGTACACCAGGCAAGTAGTTTTCGAAATTTAACAAACTTGTGTTACATTTTAATATGTTCTCATTGAAGTCGTGTTTATATAAAATAACAACGATCAAATTTGTTTACATTTTGAATTTTGTAACATTTTAAATATTGAAGCCTTCTCTCAAGGAACTACAAAGCAGAAAAGTGTTTAGATTTTGTCGTAGATATTGTACAATCTGTACAGTTCAAATGTTTTAGCCTATTTTGTTGTTTATCACGCGAGAGCAATAAAACGTGATGACAGATCGAACGGAAGTGCTAAAGTGTGGAAATTGTGAATTTTTCTGCTGGAATTTTAGTTTATATTGTCGTGCTGCGTTTACGGTTATTAATTTCTATTGAAATATTATGTGTAATGATGTGAAGTTTGAAACTAGGCTGTAATCTGTAGGTTTTTAATGCAGTTTTTCTAGTGTAGACATATGTGGCTATAGAATAGCTCTATTATAGCTGTGTCATCACTGTCATGATTAAAGTAACACCATCTATTGGCACTGAGCCATCCCATTTTAAATCCATTCTAGAAGAGATCTCTATTCTCCCAATCTTTGAATGCCTGCCAGAGATATTGGTTAACCAGAGAAGATAGGAAAAGGGGAGGGTGAATGCCCCACAAGGATAATATAATTGTGAGGAATTATTTAATGTCGTCGCTGGCTCAATTAGTTTGGCTCCCTGGCTCGATTAGCATTTTAGTTATTCCAGGGAGCAATTGCAAATGCTCCCTCTAAAATTGTAAATATAAAAAATGGCAAATTGTAAATATTGTGCTGTTGGCCCGAGGCTCATGATACGTACTCCAGTTTCATGAATGGCAAAATCATGCCACTTTTGGAACCATCTTAAATTTCCCTGGATCTGTATGAACAGGGGATTAGGAAAATAATAAACAATGTGCATTTATGATTTTAAAATATTTTGTTTCGTTTAGATTTATCTTCATTTAAAATTTTACACAAATCCGAACCAACAACGATGGATTGTTCGGATCTTGTTCATCGTTCCAATATATGCATTTCATTCCTGGCTTAGTCTTCTGTTTTTTCAACATTCATATTCCATTTACTTTGACACTGTGAGAGATTGCTATGAAGGTGAGAAGCTTGTGAACCCTTCTGCTTGCAAAAAAAAATTCTTCCTGGGAGCATAACCTGGAGACAAAAATTTCCTGCAGACCAATGGAGTATTTTTGTGCTAAATCTGCATGTGCTTAAACATATATAGTGTTCTAGCTGACCATGGTTTTAAATTCAAGGAATAATGTCTGTCAACCATATTTTCAAGAGCAAATCTTCAATCAAACGAATTTGTGGCACATGCAGTGCTGTTTAACATTTCCTGTGAGCAGTGCTCACATATTTATTCCACCCCTAATTGCAACACTGTTTGATTTCAAATCTCTTTTCTCTTTTCCAGCTTTTGTGATATATAATTTTATTAGTTTATGTTATGAATATCTTGGTGGTGAGATTGCCATTATGAATGAGCTTCGTGGTCGACCAGTCAAGTGAGTGAACATTATCAACTGAATATAAAATTGTCACCTGCAAAAGGTCGGAGGTCATGGGCGAGGGTAGTAATCTCAAATGGGATAGTTTATATTAGGATCGTATCTAAATACCAAAATCAGTCCAAATATGAATGAGTGACTAGATGACATGGAGAACAGTGGGATTTTTAAAAGAATGAAACAACAATGGATTATGACTGGATGGCACTACTCATTACAGATAAATCTTGTGCAAAGGGCCATTTATTAGCAGTATATGGACTTTATTCCTTCAATTTTTAATGTTCTCTAGGGCAAGCTGGTTGAGTTGCACATGTTGTCTGAATGGAATGCAATACACTGTTGGTTTCCTAAAGTTTTGTAAACAGGTACAATGAATCCTCAATATGGTTCTATATATAGTGTACTCAAATTTTCTTACTAACCTGTACATTTAATTAATGTAGACTTTCCCATTGCATTTCAAATCTCAACAGACTCACCCATTATATGTGTATCATTACCTTTTTCTTTGCTTTATAGGCAACGCTTCAATTCTGTGTTGTGAAACCAATCATGGTGATTGTTATTCTGATTTTGTTTCCTCTTGGTTATTATGATCCAGGAGAATGGAGGTACTAAATAAAGCTACTTTTACCAAATCCAGTAAGGTTTCCTTCTGTAGTAACACTGAACCAATAAAAGATGATCCTTACTGGACCTCTGGAGAGAACATTGTAGACCTGACAGAGCCATATCCAATGCAAATAAAGTTAGTTTTTAAACTTGACAATATTTTCTATTTCAGAGGAGACCGAGGCTATCTTTATGTGACTGTGATCTATAACATCTCCTACACTCTGGCATTATATGGATTATTTTTGTTCTATTCTGCCACAAAAGAACTCCTTGCACCACATTATCCACTACTGAAATTCTTTACCATCAAGTCTGTTGTGTTTCTCTCCTTTTGGCAAGGTGGGTTGGCATTTCAGACGATGTTTTCAGACTAGGACAAACTCAGTTCACATATCTCTGGTACACGAGTATACAAATAATCGCACCCTGATTTAGTCACAACTTTTTATCATGTAGGTTTCACATTGGCAATCTTTGAAAGCGTTGGTATAATTCGCACATACAACAATATTTCATCAGGAAAGATTGCGAGCGCCTGTCAAGATTTCTTGATATGTATCGAGATGTTCTTCGCTGCAATTGCGCTACGGTTTGCCTTCCCACATTCGCGATACCTGAACCAACGAAAGTTAAATGAAAAAGGACAAGCTGTTGCACTGAAGAGCATATCAAGTAACTTTAGACAGACATTGAACCCAAAAGACATTGTGACGGATGCGATTCATAATTTTTCTCGGTCGTATCAACAATACGCAGGTGGGATGCCGGTTCAGACAGATGAAGAAAGTGCAACAAGTCCGCAGCCTAAAGTTGTGTATACTAAGAATGGGTATTCTGAAGAGACTATGTTACTGGACTCTGATTCAGAGTTTTAGTCTGCAGGAAAGTTGGATTTAGTGGATGCTGAGGAATAGGTTAACTCATTGCAATACAGCCCCATTCAAACGAGTCCAACATCAATGTAAACAATGTAGGATGGAAATTTTAAACATAGTTAAACCTGATCCATTATCAACCAACATAGTGTTCAGACAACACCAACAATGTTGCATCCACAAATGTTGGTCTCGTTTGAACGAGCCGTAAGTCAAAAGCTCTGTTTTCCAATTTCACAGAGCAACAATTAGATGTAGCTGTGTTTATGGTAAAAACAGATTTGCCCTTGTCTATCATCTTAATATAATTGTGGATAATAGCTGTCAATAGTGAGCAGGGCTTAGGATAAGAAATTACGAAAAACATGTTGTATATATACTAGGGCCATCATTACAGACCAGAGACTAACCTAAGACATGCGAGTCTGAAACTTGAAAATCGTTGGAGGTGGAAGCAAAAGGATGAAAAACAAATAACAGTTTCATCTATGCTTGTGATGTTGTCTGTGAGGGTATCCACACCTGGCAAGCTGAAAGGTTTGCTTGACTATGGTGGGAATTGAACCAATCCTCTACATATATCTTCACCTGAGTACATAACACCAGAAACACACATGAAAAAGTTTTATCCAGTTGATTTGTATTGAAAATAATATTTTAAGTTTGAAAACCCAAAATAATAACAGATTTATGGATAGAATGGAATAAGGAATAGTTATTAGTAACTTAGTATGAACAAAATGATTAATTCAATAATACAACAAATGATGAAGGATATATGATGAATAACATCAAGTCAACTGTTCCATTTTCAGCCCATAAATCTGTTATTACAGCTGTAACATTAGAATAACATAGGATGCAAAGAATCTAGTATGGCAAGAAAATAATATTTTGTATTTAATTGATATTACTGTGTAACTCCTTAGGCTATGACTACTATACATTGATTGATTGACTGATTGTAATGAATGATTATGTTTCATATTTTCTTGATCTCATTATTTACAGTTCCCCAGAGGCAACCCTTATACCACTCCCAATTTCCACTGTGGGAGAGGTATGTATGTGTTGATGATTTGTTATATAGTCTTATATTTGTTATATCGACTCTAAATCTAATTCATTCTGATCAATTACCAAAATAATTCCAAATTATAAACTTCCCTATCTACAGATTACAACAGGGCTTGAAATTTTCAGCACAATACAATGGCATGTTAGTGACTTCAAATTTGGTATCCACCCAGGAAATCTAATCTAGTATCCCTGATTTGGATAGTAGATATTGCAGACAGCAGTTACAAGCAAAAGCAAAAATAAAGTACTGTATTACTAAGCTGCCGTGTCATTGTCCAGTACTGAAATTTAAAAGCTGCTACTTTATGTGTATCATGATACTGAAAATTTCAAGCCCCTCTATCACAGCACAATTATCACAAAAATGATCAGTCTCAAATTTCAAAAACAGCTTTCGAGATCTTTCCACTTTTCAAGGTTGACAGTGCTTGGGCATAATCTTCGAGTTTAAACATTTCAACCCCCAACTTCTTGTAGCCCAAATAATCCTTGGCCATGTCTTGGACTAGTTGTATGGCTCTTGGGAAGGTGAACGGGTTAATAAGCGATCCAACCATCTTTAGTTCTTTAAAAACTATATCAAATGGATTGATTTTAATTTCGGAAGTTTTAGAACAACAGCCAAAGACACAAAAGGTGGCTCCATGGCGAAGCCAGTTAAATGCTTGTTGGATAGCTTCTGGTGAACCAGTGCAATCTATGATTGTGTCGAAACCCCAAGTGACATCGTTATTGGTGATTCCTCGTTTGTATAGAATCTCAAGGCTTTCCGGGTGAACGATATTGTAACCCAACTTCATCCCAGAGGCCAGAGCTCGGCGCTGTTCCGATATCTCGGTTAGGATAACCCTACGATAACCTTTGAAATGGGCTATGCTTGCAAAAAGCAACCCAATGATCCCGGTACCACAAATCAGGATATCTGCATCTGTTGGTAACGAGCCCAGCTGATCCCAGCCATGGAGGATACACGAGATAGGTTCGACAAATACAGCCGCTTCCAGAGTGATCTGTGTTGGAATCGGATGAACTTGCGAGGCAGGGACTCGGCAGAAGTGCGCCCAACCGCCATTACGCCAAAGACCAATGGTGGAATTGAGTCCACCAACTGGACAAAAATGAGGCTGGGCTTTAAAACAGTAGTGACATTTTCCACAACTGGAATTTGGGTTTACAACCACTCTGCAAAATATACAGCAGTATGTTGTCTTTATTCTCCAGTCATTTAAAATCTTCCCAACTAAGACATATTTCTTATTAGCAGTCTTACAGGCATGACAATAGCTGTCCATTGACAGCTAATGAGGTGTAATTGGTTGCAATCAGGTTTCATTAAAATTTAACTGAGATTAGTTCTGATCATACCCCATAATTAGAGATATAATTAGCTCTAATTGAACTTCTAAAGTAATAATTATTGAATTAATCCGAGTTTAAACTTAAAGTGATTAGCTATAAACGATCTTTACAAGACTTTTGCAAAACCGTATTATTCACGATGGTGGTCGACAGATTTTTGAAAAATATCAAACAAACATTGATGGCATTTATTTAGAAGTCAGAAAAGACCGTTGTCAGAAACATCAACATCAAAAGTTGGTCAATATTTTTCAGGTAGTTGCATCTTCAACATTCAAGATATTATTAGAACAATTCTAATACGAACACCCCTCCCCCCCCCGCAATATTTACTTTTAGCATCGTTTCCGGGGGGGGGGGGGGAGGTGGCTAGCTACACAAAAACATTTATACACAAACTAACAGTACAAGTATATATTTTCTCCTGACCTTTCTCCAACTGAGCAATGCTTCACTTCGCTTCCAATTTCCGTGACAACCCCACTGAACTCATGTCCTAGGACGACCGACTTCGCGCAAGGAAATTCCTTCGCTAGCACGTGTAAATCTGTGCCACAAACTCCAGAATAAGCGACCTTTATAACGACATCTGTCGGAACTGAAACACGCGGTGGTGGTGTCGTTATCACCGAGAGTTCGCCATCCCAAACTTGAAGCGCAGTGTTCATTTTAAAGACGAAAAAACTTCGCGAAATCTGAAACTAAATTTGTCAAAAAAATATTCTTTTTCTTACGCGCGCCCGCGAATAGCAAGCGGTGAAAGTAGTAGCATCTCAATACTTGGTCATAGAATAAAGATCCATATAGAAGGGCCACTCAGGGGTGCAACGTGTCCTCGTTTTTTTATGCAAAAATATGCAGTTTACTGGCCAGAAGGCGGAGCAGCCAGCCAGTACAGCGTGTTTATTGGCCAGAAAATG
>CACRXK020000809.1:56999-67055 GCA_902702795.2 Paramuricea clavata
GTGTTTATTGGCCAGAAAATGTCATTGACTGGCTAGGAAAATGGCGGCCAACATGCGTAATGCGACATGCGCGAGGACAGAAACTTCAAAGCTTCCGACGTAAGTGGCCCTTCTATATGGATCTTTATTCTATGACTTGGTGTCGCAACGACACATTGCTTCCATGCTGGAGCAGGTAGACCTTTTCAAAACAAATTGTGTCATTTTCATTTGTAATGCATTATGGACTAAATAGGCATTTAAATTTAGATGCTAGGCATTCTATAAAAAACTAGTTTACCCAAAAGGTAGTGAATGCTGCCTTTAAGCAATGTGGTCCTAAGCGCGCCTTTTGTCTTGGCGGTGTGCATGTTTGGTCTGCCGTCTTCCGCCATCCCCCCCCCCCCCAATTTCCTCTGTGGTGTATGCTGTGGGGGAGGTATGGGTTGATGATTTCTGATATAGTATTGACATGTCATCCAACTCTATCCATTATCAACTCTAAATCTTAATCCATTCTGATTAATTACCATATAATTCGGAATTATAAACTTCCCTATCTACAGATTACAACAAGGCTTGGAATTTTCAGTACGATACAATAGCATGTTAATAACTTGAAATCTGGTATCCATCCAGGAAATCTAGTATCCCTGATTTGGATGGTAGATATTGTAGACAGCAGTAATCAAAAGAAAAATAAAGCAGTATCACTAAGCTGCCTAATTGTCACTGTCCAATCATACCCCATAATTAGAGTTATAATTAGCTCTAATTGAACCTCTAAAGTAATAATTATTGAACTAGTAATAATTAATAATAATTACAATTTATATAGCGCAAATTAGCATTTATATATGATCAAATGCGTTTACAGTTAAGGGACCCTTAAAGTGCCCGTAACCCCAAAATTGATTTTCAACTTGTTAAAAGTATGCTACCAGTGGAACAGTATTGCGAAAAAATTCTTGCGTTTGGTTGAAAAGCAAACATTTTAGAGCCACTTGAATTAGGGATTGCGTGGTCAATGGACGTCGTGTACGGGAGTCTGGGTCTAGCACAATTTCTGACGTCACGCGAGTTACTGAATATCTCCACTAAATAAGTAAATACACGAGTTTTGCCACTAAAACTTTGAACTGAAAATCATCATGGAGATATGGTAAATCTTTCGAAGTTATTATCGTCGTATTTCAGGAATATTACAATTTACAGTATGTTATGTTGAAACTGGCCGGGTTACATGATCTTGATACACTTGCAATTGTTGTCACACGCGTACTAAACTGCAGCTTCTGGCCATATTTTACGATCATTTTTAGTGAGGATTTTCACAGGTTTATGAAACTTTGCCACGGTTTTTATACTACGCTGATCGGTCCACCAAGGATAAACTATGTTGTGTTATGCTTTTAAGTTGTCTCTGCGGCAATATTTTATTGCCACATACCGATTCATATGACAAGACAATTTACACTATCTTACAATTTGGTGCGCTATTCGGTCACCACAAAGTTCGGATCACTACATGTAAACCGCTAGTATTTTAGGGCTTTTAGTCATTTCACGATCAAAGTATTGTGTTTTAACGGGAAAGTGTTCTTGTGAAGTGCGCATATATTTCTTAGCGTTAGAGTGGGCCACAAATACTATGTACTCGCAGATCTCAAGCACATATCAAATGGCAGTATAGTGACACAAAATGTACGATTCCAATGCAAATAATATAGCGAATGCGTTTTAGAACATAAATTTACATAACAGAACATAAATATATAATGCAACGACTATTAGCGCAAACGGTAAGCTTGGAAAATCATGATTTTCGACAAAACAAATGCGTTATTATACAGACACGATCAGTACCAGGCCAATTTTATAGTTCCGTTGCAATTTAATACGATACTTGTTATTGTTGAGCAAACTGCCAGGCAAACTGTAAACTTCAAGGATCAATATTTTCGACTGACAAGCAAGCACGCTCTTCTTTAGTGATAAATTTGTACAACACGGATTTTTTAAAGTTGATATTTCCATAGTCCTATCGGTTAACGTTCCGTGGAGCGTCTTGTTATACTGAAATCAAGCGCCCTGACTGAAATTTACATACAAACGCGCTCCTGCTGAAAGCACAACTAACTCGCGTGACGTCACAAATAATGCTCGTTCCAGACTTCGAGCAGTTAAATATTCCGACGGCCATGTGCCAAGTAAAATCGCAATATTAGCAGGTTCATTACAACCCGCACGAAAAAAATCACAGCGTGAACCGCACTAATATAGTGCGGATCACGCTGTGATTTTAGGCCTCGCCAACACTTTGCCTGCAACTGCAGAACACCATAGACTGTCATCAATCAAGGAAAACTGATGTGAGGGAGAAGTTGAATATTATTTTTATGCCTAACGCAATGATATTTGATTACAAGCTTGTTCACAAGGGGGCCAAATATTATAAAATTGATTCAACTAAAATAGCTCGCAGAATAAAACACAGGTGTACCCCGTTGCGATTGTCAAACGATATGTGAAGTAGCTATAGCTCTACTGTATTCTATAACTCGGCTCTTAAAATGTGGCTCTTAGACGATTGCAGCTTATCGAAGGTATAGGTCACCAGCAAAGTTTGCGCATAAAATCACACTCAGATGGAACATAAATTAAATATAATGATGTCATGCACTCCTTAAGTCTTTACGTTTTCATAAATCTATCATGTAGTAGCTATAGTGACTGCTGTGTCCTGCGTGTGACTGATTTAGTTTGAATTGCATGATATTTTAGACAACACGAAATAATTGAGAAAACATATACATAGGCTACATGTCATACACACATACATACATAACATATCTCAAGTCAAAATATACCCTCTCAAGTCAGTAGACAGTATTCAGAGCTGAAAATGGCACATATATATTGCATGGGCATACTGTAGACTGTTTTGACCTGTGAAATTAATTCTATACCAATATGTTCTCATTTTAATCAGTCATTTGAGGACGTTCTATTAGCTTCCACTGGTTAAGAAAAGATGGCACATCTTCATAACCTGCCAGCAAAATATGGCACATATTTCTGGCACAAGAGTTTTCACTAAGTAGAACCTCACACGCGTATATTCTCTACAGATTCCACTGGTTAAGAAAAGATGGCACATCTTCATAACCTGCCAGCAAAATATGCACATATTTCTGGCACAAGAGCTTCTATACTGAGAGAATACAGCGCATAAAAAACACGAGTCATAAATATACGGTATAGTTATACAGTAGTGTCAATAACAATATGTCAAAAGATCGTTTTACCTATATACATATTGTTTTCATTCCAAGGTCTAGCACAATACATGCATGCCATACATGCAATATAAAAACCAATTTGTTAGCCGTGAATGCTGAATATAGCTCACTTATAGTTATACATGTATAGCTATACATCAATACATCATCTATACACGTTGACTGAGTACGGCATATTGAGTACCATATTGGTGTCCTAGTAATAATTCTCTCGTTTATTTTTACATGCCCGGCTCCATACAACAAATACAAGCTTTTTAGTACAGCGCGATCATACCCTTAGGATCGGATCATATTTTTTGCACCACAGCCAGCACAGGATATATTTGCCCGTTACAATTTTAATACACGCATCTCCAATTTTATGTTTTATAAATCTACACATGTACTTATTTTCTTATAAGTTCACATTTATGCAAATAACAAGTAGTTGTTTATTATTTGTTATATATCCTTAGTTTCATCAAATACAACATAGGCTACTTTTAGAGTTTTCAAGTCCGAACATTGTGCCAACAACACGAGGCCATCACATTATCATATTTCACACTATACTTTTTGATCTAACATTTAGGGACTATTGCGGCGTTTCGTCCTTCATGGACTCGTCAGCAGGGATTTGGGATTGGTATATGTGTGAGAAGGACACAGAATACAGAAACCGATTTGGATTACAGAGTGAATAAACATAAAAATAGCAATACATGCGTATGACTATTGTAAAATAAATGTAACTATATAAACTGTCTTACCAAATTCGCTGCCATTTTTTGTCAAACCAACTTACCAACACGTTGCCGTTGGACCATGGTTGTAATTTCTCAGGAATGTTGTATAACTATAGCGCTTATATATATATATATATAGATTGTACTAACTATGCGTTGGATATGTGTGAATGGCCCTTGGCTAAGCAATTTTTTCCGTTAGAGCCATATTGCTAAAATTCCAAACGTCGAGACGGCAACAACGTACGTCACTTCTTTGTCTTGTACCACAAACCAATCAATTGAATGGTGCGAGATTTCCATCGCTGCCGTAAACATCTTCGAGCTTGAGTTTCGAACGTCTCCCGCCAATTTCTTAAACGCAATATTCTGTTGGTTTCGATTCGGTTGGTAGCCATGCAAAGAGTCACTGAACGCGCACCAATTTGTCTTTGGATCAACATACAGTTCTAACAAATACTCGATGATATCGCTTCGTTGCAAACAAATCGAGTGTGATGTTAGTTTGGTCGTGCAATACACAAACGCACCATGTCTGAGCCATACTCGTTCGCGCAATTGAATTTGGCGCGCTATAGCGCATATGCAGCCTTTGCCATTGGTATCAGTGTTGACAGCTAACTTCACTATATTCATTTAGTAATCGTTAGATTTTAACTATTTGCATTTTTAAATATTAATATTAGAGGTTAGAGAGCTATAGAATATCAAATCAGCTTGCTCATTAACGCAATTTGTACACATGCGTCTGTCAACAGAACCTACACCTGGCTCAGCCATGCTATGGTAACGAACACCTCCAGATTTAATTACTTCACACATCGTGCGGGTTGTAATGCTTCTGAGGCTTTCCCAAATTATGCCCAAATATGCATAGCTTAGAGCGCGTTAAGGCCGGGTTTTTGATATCGGCAGATCGGTTTATAAATATTATAACCAAGTGTGGATGAAACAGTTCAACTTCAAGCCCCATATAGCTAAAATATTTGGACGTTATAATCTTATAGACAGATAAATATTGTAATTCTTCAATAGGAAATAGTGCTGTCAAGCCTGTCATAAATAGCTAAATTCTGACATTCAGGGCTTCACTAATTTGTTGATCGATGTTCTTACAGTAATAAGGGAGAAATTTCCACTTGAACCGAGTGTTAATTTAATGCAATGTCTGTTAATTTACTAGGGAAAAATAAAAGAAAGCATTTGAGAGATTTCACTTAAATACATACTTAGTATCTAACCATGATGTTGCAGTAGTGAATCTAGTGTCAAATTTATTATGTGATTTGTATTTTCTAATGTCAAACATATAATTATATAAGTTACAAATATACAGTCACATAGTGACACATACAGTATTTGTAACATTCATGCTTTGACTTATCTTTCAGTAGGCTTTTGTCGGATTATTTTACCGTAGGTTTGATAACAGAGAGGTATACTTCTACATATTTCTTGAGCATCAAGTTTCAGCGAAGTCAATGGCAAGTTGGAATTTGGAAATTTCACAGCGCTTATTTAATAACAGCCCGAGTAGCATTGTTTACATGCAAGGTCTGTTCCGTTTGTAGTTTGCGATATTTCAGAAATCGTTTAGGATAGACTTCAGCAGTTTTAAATAACAGCAACATTGGTTGGTCTAGAGATATATTTTCTTGTAATGTTTACGACGATGTCGGTAATATCAACAACAAAATTACTGATATGGATATCGAATATCGATGCATCACTATTTTGCCGACCGGCGATCTTCGAATTCTTTGTATAGTATATACATGAAGACCATATATAAGTCAAATGTCATATTATTTCATTAATTAAATGGTTAGTTATACTCCGCAGTTCCATATAAAGTCCTGAAAACATATGATGCCATTGCCGGTTATAAAAATTTGACTATAATATCGAGTGGATAGTGCTACTCAGCTTTCGTACATGTGGCCTTGAGCCATATTCTCATTGAAGAATTGCGGTAACTAATTTATCTGTCTATAAGATTATACGTCCAAATATTTGAGCTATATATGGGGCGTGAAGTTGAACTGTTTCATCCACACTTGGTTATAATATTTTTAAACCGATCTGCCGATATCAAAAACCCGGCCTTAACGCGCTCTAAGACTATGCATATTTGGGCATAGTTTGGGAAAGTCTCAGAAGAAAAAAAACACGCATTCCAAAGAAAGGTAGAAAGGTAAATGTATGGAAATACTTTGCTTGGAACTCACGACTTTGTATTCGCGAGACCCACGCCTTTTTACCCACGACCCACGCCTTTTTACCCATGACCCACGACTTTTTACCCACGACCCACGACTTTTTACCCACGACCCACGACTTTTCACCCACGACCCACGCCTTTTTACCCACGACCCACGACTTTTTACCCACGATTTTCACCCACGACCCACGACTTTCTACCCACGACCCACGACTGTTAGCTAGTCCCGTTTTAGCGAAGTCAATGGCAGGTTGGAATTTGGAAATTTCACAGCGCTCATTTAATAACAGTCCGAGTAAGCATTGTTTACATGCAAGGTTTGTTCCGTTTGTAGTTTGCGATATTTCAGAAACCAAAAGATCTCTCTATTTCGTTACAATTCCACATCTCAGTATTAAATAAATCCTTTAGGATAGACTTCAGCAGTTTTAAATAACAGCAACATCGGTTGGTCTAGAGATATATTTTCTTGTAATGTTTTATACGACGATGTCGGTAATATCAACAACAAAATTACCGATATGGATATCGATGCATCACTATTTTGCGGACCGGCGATCTTCTTTGTAACCTACAGTTATATTTAATAAATGACCGTATAGACGGCCGGTATAGTATATATGATGAAGACCATATATATTAAAGTCAAATGTCATATTATTTCATTAAATGGGTAACTATACTCCGCAGTTCGGTTGTCTGGAAAACGCGTGCACGTACACGCGTACATGGAAAACGCGTACATGGAAAACGCGTACATGGAAAACGCGTACATGGAAAACGCGTACATGGAAAACGCGTACATGGAAAACGCGTACATGGAAAACGCGTACATGGAAAACGCGTGCAATGTTTATTTGTAACGTTAATTAATTAAAACTTGGCGATTTTATTGGAAGTTCTCTTGCAGACCTAGTGATTGTGTCAATGATGGTCAGATGACTCAGATCATGGCCTCCGTGAAGGACAACTTCACAGTGGACTACGTAATGTTTAGTACTTTCATTGTGTTCCAACATGCGTCCAGAAAAAGCAGCCGTATTTCCAACCACCTCACGCTATTATCCCATGCACGTAAGATAATGTCGATAATGTCACTTCTCCGCGATGAACATTGGAGATATATTAATCTCAAACTCATTAATAATTCATGAGCAAATTAGCGAATGAACTCACCCTAATTCGTCACATGATTGAGGTTGGATACCGCAAGGAAACACGCTAAAAATCATATACCATCACTGTTGTTAGATGAAAAACGGTTTTCATCTAATAACTGAGATCCTAATTACAAATTCAAGTCAAAACACAACAGTTCATACAGTTTTCTCGTGTTTGGATCCCCTGATGAAACTCACTCAAACTCGTTGTTTACATATAACATCACACATTCGGAAGCCTCGCAATCCAATGAAGAAACATTTAAAACTATATGCACTGACGCTTACAGACTGATTATCTATTATTTTAAATTGTTAAGGTTTTCTTTAGCATATAGTTTATTTATCATTTATAGACCCGAAGCGAGAGGGATTCGGCGAAATATTACCCGAAGTGATGATATTTATTTAATATTTGAAATATCATCACTGAGGGTAATGCTTCGACGAATCCCCCAAGGGTCTATAAATGATATATTATACCGACGGTAAAAGACACCACGATAATAAGTTTAGAATAAACTTTAAAACTTGCTAATTATTTACTATAAAGCGAATACAATTTTTAATTTCTTATGTATACCTGTGTTTTGACGTTTTCTCTTTAAAATATTTGAGCATGTATTCTTTGGATTATTCTATTATTGAAGGTAACGTACGTCTTAAAAATTTTTGGTTACAGTAAATCAATAGACAGATTTAGATCGAGGACGCGAACGTCAAAGACGACGTGAAAATGGCGTCAATATGGCGTGGCATATCCATAAATCTAATAAACCTAATAAATCTGCATGTGCGTACATGTACTGTACGAAATTACAAACAACAGCTCGCGAATGCCATGTTCTTTAAGAGTGTGCATGGTATCCTTTCGTCGTGTGTGAGCGTGAGATACTATAATATCCACCACAGTGGATCTCACGCTGCATTGCGAAATCATGAATTTGAGTGAAATACCGTAAAAAAACACATTGTCACGTAGTACAAATGCTATTCTTTTATAGGACATTTTATAGGACAGAATTTGATTTATAATATATTTTATATATAGACACTTAAGCTCTCTGGCTCTGTTGTGTTAGGGGCCATTCACAAAGGATGTCCGGCCAAATGATGGATTTTCAGACCCCCCCCCCCTCCGCCCCTTGTCCGGCATTGTCCAAATTAGTGACCCCCCCCGGACATCCACCATGCCTCGCTAAAACTCACGCAACCTTGTATATGTCAAGTTTACTTTTAGAACTTTTTATAACTATAAATGTATTGAAGGAAAGAATTAGATAATATTATAAAATGTTCAAAATGCCAAGAGTGCAAAATAGAGGAAAAAGAAATTTGTTTTTGAATTTTTTAAAATTTCGGACATCCGGATTGCTGAACCCCCCCCCCCATGACCGAGTTTGTCCTGATTTTCCAAATCCCCCTCCCTCCCCCTCGGCTCGACATTCTTTGTGAATGGCCCCTTAGTTTGATCTAATCATGTTATATCACCATGTCGTGCTACGGCATGTAAAGTTTATGTCTTAGACCTAATTTAATAAGGGTTTGGGGTTGCGTTGCGTTATGTTATTTAAAATTACATTAGGTCGCCCTACATCGTCCACAGTTATAACTGTCCACAGTTGCTAATGGTGAGCAGGACAACAGATGCTATATATATGTACTTGTCGGGGCAATTTTTGCAAGTAAAAATGTAAATAGCGTTATGTTTTTCGGTTACATTTGTTTTGTCTTTATGATTATAGTAAACTTGGATCCCCGTTTGCATGTTGGTTAGATCCAAGTTTAATTACTAATCATAAAGACAAAACAAATGTAACCGAAAAACATAACGCCATTTACATGTTTACTTGCAAAAAATTCAAAAATTGCCCCGACAAGTACATATAGCATCAGAGATAGCATCTACAGTGTCTGCTCACCATTAGCAACTGTGGACAGTTTATATAACTGTGGACGATGTAGGGCGACCTAATGTAATTTTATATAGCATAACATATTAACATAACATGACATGAGATGACATGACATGACATGACCGGCCCAAACCCTTATTAAATTAGGCGTAAGTATAAACTAGGCTAACTTTACATGCCGTAGCACGACATGGTGACATAACATGATGAGATCAAACTAACACAACAGAGCCAGAGAGCCTAACTGTCTATATATATAAAATATACTACGAGTTACTATCGCAAAGAAATTGCTGCCTCGCCCCTAAGGGATCAAAGCCAGGCATACTTTGCCAGGACAAGTTGTGAGGCAGGATTATTTTTGATGTATTGAAATAAATTATGGTGCACGATTCAGCAAAAAACTACATAGTTAACTGTAAACTAAAAGCAATAAAATATATTATACCTCAAAATTGAAATTGTCCTATAAAAGAACAGCATTCGTAACACGTGACAATGTGTTTTTTTACGGTATTTCACTCAAATTCATGATTTCGCAATGCAGCGTGAGATCCACTGTGGTGAATATTATAGTATCTCACGCTCACACACGACCGCGGAAAGGATACCATGCACACTCTTAAAGAACATGGCATTCGCGAGCTGTTGTTTGTAATTTCGTACCGGCGCGTACATGCAGATTTATTGATTTACTGTAACCAAAAATTTTTAGGGCGTACGTTACCTTCAATAATCCAAAGAATACAT